>PISW01005916.1:0-120878 GCA_004023785.1 Mungos mungo | reverse complement strand
TCATTGCCATATAGTACTCCATTGTATATATATACCACATCTTCTTGATCCATTCATCAGTTGATGGACATTTAGGTTCTTTCCATGATTTGGCTATTGTAGAAAGTGCCGCTATGAACATTGGGGTACATGTGCTCCTATTCCTCAGCACTTCTTTATCCCTTGGGTAAATCCCTAGCAGTGCTATTGCTGGGTCATATGCACCTCATGGTTTACCTTAGCCAATGTCGTTGGGAGGTAAAGCCATCTTTAAATGTTTCAGGATTGTATCACACACTTCATTCCTGGGAGCTTCCAAGAGCACCAACCTAAAGAACGCTCCCTAGAATTTGCTAGAGAGAGATACCCATTTCCCTGTAAGGGAAGGGGCTGGATGGCGACACCGTAGAGTCTCTGACTTGACCTCACAAGGGATACGATGCTGGGACAGACAGCTCCTCTTTCTCAGTCATTAGAAATAACCCGAATGGATAAGCCCTCTGAAATATACATGGCTTAATTGCAATTTCAGCCCGTTATACCCCTCTGTATCTCCTTAATTCTGTTCACCAACTAGATAAACGTCTACCAAGTACTTACAGTTGTGCCGTGAAGGGTCATCGGTGAATAATAGTCCATAGTATTCTTTCCACAGCTTCACATTGCATTGCATTTATACATGCTCTTATCACATTTTTATGAGAATTATTTAGTGTACCATTTGTTTTCAGCACCCATGCTAAAAACTTCCCATGCTCTTCCTTTTTTGCCTTACAAATTAGGGTTCTCTTTTTCTCTCTAACAAATATAACTAAATTATTACTCTAAGGTCACTAATCCAAGTAAATTAGTACCCAATGCTGGTTCACCCAACTTTTTATTCCAGTTCCATAGAAACTGCTAACTGTTCCCCCCAAAAAAGTGTGTTCCTCATCAGTTCTCAAGAAGGTAGGTGGTTCTGCAATGGGCTCCTATGACACCTTGAACTTCCAAATAATAGCATCGATCATCCTGGGCTGAAATAGTCTTTCTACTTGCCAGTTTAACACGTCCGCAGGGTGAGAAACGTGTCTATTTTATTCATCATTGCCACCCCGCTGCCTAGAGCAAATATCCGGTCGTTCAACGAATGACCATAGGGCCTTTATGCATGTCGTCTGGTTCAGACTGCTGACACCAGTGTAACTCGAAATTATCCCCCACCGGTCTGTTGCAAAGGATGTCTTAACACCCTCCGACCCACTTCAATATCCTTTTCCAGCTGCTGTTTTCTACTCCTTGGAAGCATAACAAATCAAAGGCCCCCTCTTTTTCAGTAAATTCTGAAAAATAATCACCTTACAAATCATGCCAGCTGAATCTCATTAAGCTCTTTGGATGCAGTTAATACTAATTCATACAAGAAAAGGTCCTCAGTCCTGACTTTCACAATCCAAAAGATCAAGGACTTGTCTATCTCAAATCACAAAACTGGGCTCCGTCTCTTCTGCCATGAGCATAGTGAAAGGGATTCGAGGGGCTGAATGAAAGAAAACAAAAAGGAGAAGTTAAGTAATGGCATGTTAAGTCTGTTTGGGGGTCGGGGAGAGTTTCTAAGGCCAAAACACAGGGATTACTCTTGAACTGGCTTTCCCCATCCTTATTAATGACTTCAGGGAGGAGAAACAAACAGCATTTTAATAACCTCAGCAGGCAAATGACAACATCCATCTGTGCAACGCTGTTAACATTCGGAGCTGAGAAATGAAACTAAATAGTACAGCCAATTAGAAATGGAGGCAGGCAATCAAAATAAGATCCAGCCTAGTAAGCTAATATCTCTGCAGGGAATGTTATAAAACACCTTACTGTAACAGAAGGAAGGTCCTTGCAAAGGTATAATAGTAAAATAGACATCGAACTGTTATAAGAAACTCAAGATGTACCGTGAGTGATGACAGCTTAGGAAAAACAACAACAACAACAACAGATTGAGGTGTGAGTGGTGTGAACACAGGCGTCTAGTCCCACTTAGAAGTGGCATGGGAACCAGTGAGTCAGCATCACAGTCCTATGCTTAGCTCGTAGGACTCCTGATGAGAAGTCAGAAAAATAAAGTAAGTTTAAGACGGAGAAAATAGGGGCACCTGGGTGGCTCAGTCGGTTAAGCCTCCGACTTCGGCTCAGGTCAGATCTCACGTTCGTGGGTTCAAGCCCCGCGTCAGGCTCTGTGCTGACAGCCAGCTCAGAGCCTGGAGCCTGCTTCCGGTTCTGTGTCTCCTTCTCTCTCTGCCCCTCCCCCTCTCCTGCTCTGTCCGTCTCTGTATCAAAAATAAATAAAACATTAAAAAAAAAAAGTTTAAGACGGAGAAAATAATAATAAAAAAACTCTAGGAATAATCTATATGAAAAGATTTGAAAGATCAGATCTGCATGGTTTGCCTAAATTATGTCTTTGAAGAGACAGAAGTATCTCCAGATGTCTATAGAGAGTACATATTTAAGAAACCATTAAGAAACCTTTCGGAATGCTACAGAAAACATGTGAAAATAAAGAAATGGAATGAAATTGAGGAAAAAATTTATAAGGTCTTTATTTGGATTTTGCTAATAGTCTTTCAACAGACATCAAGACAACTCCACCAGGGGCTGACCCTAAAGTCTTGCATTGCACATGATTTAGGGGGATTTTATGACACAGAAGAAAATTATGGATTCTTCCTTCTTCATAAATAACTAAGGGTACATTTCCCCACACTTTCTTCTTGTACTAAACACTTATGTTACCCAACCTGTGTTGAAAGTGTTTGGAAAATATTTAAACCACCATTCACACTCTTAAAATGGAATATACAACACTTCTGTCCAAATATTTGTCAGTTGAGACCTTTTCAAGTGAATACATAGGTTGGTATTGATGATAATACATTCAACATGCAGCAAGTCAGGGGGTTGCTAAGTTGGATATAAAATTCACTGTATAAAACAAATAAAACTCAGCCCTAGAGAAGTAAAGAGTACAGGTGGTACGTTCCAGGTTTTTCTTTAAATTCTGCCTTACCCTAACGTTTTGACCCAAAGTCATGCAATGTGCAATATGGCCCTAATATTTAATCGCTTGTATGCACTGAAGATTCTACCAAAATTGATTCTTCCGAATAGGTTTGATTTGTGTGTCAAAATCTCATTTTTGTGCCTGCTACATGTACAAGATTCAGTCCCCACTATGAAGATATTTGTGGTCTGCTTAGAAAGAGTAGGCATGTACATAAAAATGAATCCACCAACATAAGGTAGAACACAATCATCAAACAATGGGACAGAGACACAGTGAGTCATGAAGAGTCCAGAAACCAAGAGATGTGGGGTGTTAAGCTAGTCCAAAGATTGAGGGAAAACTTGCAGAAATTATTTTGGTCCACTATTGTTTGTTTGTTTCTCTTCTTTGACAAATGAATATTCAGCACCTAGCCCACTGAAGCAACCTTTAAAATAACTTAACTGGGGGTAGCGTACACACACACACACACACACACACACACACACACACACCCTGGAATGTTACTTGGCAATCAAAAAGAATGAAATCTTGCCATTTACAACAACATGAATGGTTCTAGAGTGTATTATGTTAAGTGAAATAAGTCGGTCAAAGAAAGACAAAAACACGATTTCACTCATATGTGGAATTTAAGAAACAAAACAGACGAACATAAGGGAATAAAAGCAAAAATAATATAAAAACAGAGAGGGAGACAAACCATAAGAGACTCTTAAATACAAATACAGAGAACAAACTGAGGGTTGCTGGTGGGATGCTGGGCAGGGGGGCTGGGCTAAATGGGTGATGGGCACTGAGGAGGGCGCTTGTCGGGATGAGCACTGGGTGTTATACGTAGTGATGAATCACTAAATTCTACTCCTGAAATCATTATGACATTATATGCTAACTAACTTGGATCTAAGTTTTAAAGTATTGTTAAAAATAAATAAAATAAAATAAACACCTATCCTTACACACAATAATCACCTTCATGCTCACTATATGATTAAGTACTATTTTTAAAACTGGAGATACAGCAATAAACAAGATTAAGCCCCTGATCTCATGGAGCTTACATAGGGGAAGGAGAAACAACCAGTGAGGAAGTTTTACAATGTGCATATAAAGTAAGTCAGGTAGTAAGGATGCTATGAAGAAGAAGAAAGTGATATAACGGAATAGGGAATGACAGAAATGCCATTTTAAATTTAGTGGTCAGAAAGACTCCTCTGTGACAGGGTAACGTTAAGCAGAAGCTTGGGTAAAGAGAAGAAGTGAGCCATGGTGATATCTGGTAGAAAAGCATTCCAGGCGAAGGGCACCACCAGGGCAGAGACCTGAGGCAGCACGCATCTTCCTGGCATCTTTGAGGACTGCAGTGGGGAAGGGGAACATGACTGGACTTGAGATCGGGGGAGTGTCAGGGAACAAGATGATTGAAGGCCTTGTCAGCTGTGGCAAGACATTGGCTTTTACTTTGATCTGGAAAGCCCCTGGAAGATCTTAAACAGATGAAAAACATTATCTGTCTTATATTTTAAAAGGCTTTCTCTGGCTGCTCAGTAAAGAATAAAACACATGGAGCGAGAGTGATTAAAGGAAAAACTAGTTAAGAAGCTGCTATAACAATCCCAGAAAACAATGATCTAAAGGGCAGTTCAGTGAGCTCAATGGATGCGGTGAGAAGATTCTGAATGCTGCTCAACACTGTTTGTTGACCGGAGTGAAAGAAACAAAGAGGAGTCAGGGTGAATTTTCGGGCCTGGCAACAGGTGCCCTGGAGCTGACATTTACTCAGTTGGGGAAGGTGGGGGAAAGAGCAGGTGTGGGGCCCAAGGTTAGGGGTGGGGGGCCAAGAATTCTCTCATGGATGTATGATGTCTGAGTTGTCTACTAGTCTTCCAAGTGGTTCTAATTAGCAGACAGTTGGAGATAGGAGTCTGGAGCGGTCGGAGCTGGAGATCTCCATCTGTGAACCTCCAGCAGAGAGATGATATTTAATGCCACTGGGCTGCATCATGGTGGCTAAGGACTGAGACCTGTGATGCTCCCATTCAAAGCTGGATGAGTTCTGAATCCATAGAAATGATGATACAGTAGTTAAACACTGGAGCTCTGCTCTGTTCACAGTAAAACAAAATTGCTATTTTACCAGGTCCCTGAATGGCATTGAAAGTTCAGAATTTTAGCAGGGATCATAAATATCCTAAGAAAGGTTAAAGCCTAAGCTCACATTGCTGGCCAAGATTCTGCCTTCCTTGACGCTCCCAATTAGGAAACAACAATAAAAATTGCAAAGAAAATATTTATGGATCACTAAGCAATGTTGCAACACACTCAAAGGTGAAGCCGTTTTGTCTACTGTACCACCATCATCAACCTAAAGCAACAACATAGTTTGATTAGAAATACACTGTCACGGTGTGCTGTCTCAGAAGGGTACACACTCCCCAATGTTGATAGCGCTATAGACAATAGCCAAAATATGGAAAGAGCCCAAATGTCCACTGACAGATGAATGGATAAAGAAGATGTGGTGTATATGTACAATGGAGTATTACTTGACAATCAGAAAGAATGAAATCTTGCCATTTACAACCACGTAGATGGAACTAGAGAGTATTATGCTAAGTGAAATGAGTCAGTCAGAGAAAGGCACGTATCATATGACTTCACTCATATGAGGAATTTAAGATACTAAACATGAACATAAGGAAAGGGAAGCAAAAATAACATAAAAACAGGGAGAGGGACAAACATAAGAGACTCTTAAATGTAGAGAACGAAGAGAAGGTTGCTGGAGGGGTTGTGGGAGGGGGGTGGGTTAAATGGGTGAGGGGCATTAAGGAATCTACTCCTGAAATCATTGTTGCACTATATGCTAACTAACTTGGATGTAAATTGAACAATAAATTAATTAATTAACAATAAATGAATGAATAAATAAAAGAAATACGCTGTCGCTCTCAAGCCAAAAGCATTTCGTAGATACCAGGCCAGCAGCCTGGTCTGGGGAGGCGGAACAGTAATTGAGAGGACAAGTAGATATGAAACTTACAAGTAACAAAGTCAACCAGAATCAGGCAGATAAGCCAGAGTCAGTACCAATGGCAGATCAAGCCAGGTAGACAAACAAAAGCCAGGAGTGTACAAATACCATAAAACACAACAGTTTGGGGGGGTCCAAAGTTCAGTAAAAACAGCCAGACACCAATCAAGTGAAGTTTAAACAAAGGGAAGTTGTCCAAGAGGTGGAGAGAAAGGCACGGAGGTCTGCAACAGGAAACAGGCTGGTGCAAGTTATTTATTAGTTTGGAGAGTAAGGTCCTTTTTTGACACTAAGAAAATAACTGGGAGCCAAAACATGGAGGACTGTCCGGATCATATTAAAAAGCTAACATTTGGGGCACCTCGTGGCTCAGTTGGTCAAGTGTCGGACTCTGGATTTCAGCTCAGGTCACGAGCCCACAGTTCGTGAAATCAAGCCCTCTATCAGGCTCTGCACTGACAGCACGGAGCCTGATTGGAATTCTCTCTCTCTCCCTCTCTCTCTCTGCCCTTCCCCTGCTCATACAGTCTCTCTCTCAAAATAAAGAAACTTTCAAAAAAAGCTAGCACTTGATTTTTTTGTTCTGGAGACCCATTCACAAGTTTCTTAGCAAGTGAGTAACATCATCCATCACATCACATTTCAGAAAAAATAAATATAAATTGGTGAGAGAATCTCTTATGGTAAATAATTAGGATCTAAATTATACAGGGGCCATAGCTATGGAAAGAAAGTAGGCTTAAGAGAATCCCAGAAGGCAGAATAAACAAGGAAGTAGGAGGGAGAGATACAGGAGGGGGTGGGGGACAGGAGACTTGCAGCTTTCTGACCAAACATCAAGGGGGAAATATAGGGACCCTAAGAATAAGAGATTCTGTCCCAGGGTGGGAGGAAGGAGGGTGAGTGGAGCTTCATTTTGGACAGAAGGAGGAGGAGAAAATTCTGGCCATTCACTTTGATTGTTTACACAAAAAAAGAAAGAAAAGAAAAAAATGAAGCTGAACATCACAGAAGTGACAAGAACATTTTATAATGTTGAGTTATAGAAAACAGGTCCCAGAGGGATGCCAGGGTGGCTCAGTTGGTTGAGTGTCTGACTCCTGAGCTCACCTCAGCTCAGGGTCCCAGAGTCATGGGATCAAGCCCTGCACTGGGGGTGGAGCCTGCTTGAAGCTCGCTCTCTCGCTCTCTCTCTTCCTCTGCCCCCTTCCCTGTTTTCTCTTGCTCTCTCTCTCTCTCTCTCTCTCTCAAATAAAAAATAAATTTAAAAAATTTAAAGAAAAATAAAACAGGCCCAATAAAGCAAAACATTTCATGTTTCTCTTCTGGTTAACAAAAAAGAATATTTTTTTCAGGTAAAGTTTGTGATAACCTATTGTTTCAATTAATAAAGGTAGGCAGGATAAATAGGGATTAAAAATACAAAACATAGAAATTAAAAATAAATAAAATTACCAAAAAAAATTAGTTGCCTCTTTGGAAAAGGGGAGTCAGTATTTTCTATGGTCTTAAATCATCCTTCAGAATGATGGGCTATGACAGTAATGCGATCTTATTTATTTACATAGCCATTTCCTTGATAGAGTAAAAACTTATACAAAATCTTACATCACAAGACACTAATACAGTCAATTACTAATCTGCAGTATACTCAAAGTATAAATCAAGGGAATTTTAAAACCAGTCATGGTGTTTTAATGGGAAGGATTATTCCAAAATTCTTCTGTATGCTTTAGAATAATTTCACAATTAAAATCCCTGTACTTTCTAAAATCATCCTCTAATATTTAATAACTAAAGTATACCTATAATACTTACAATAGCTGAACACTTTATAAAGTTTATAACAGTTTATAAAACACTTTCATTACCGTACCACATTTAAGAGAAGTCTGTAACTGATTCAATCCACTCATGCATGTCAGAAAACAATAGCTTTGCAAGAACTGCACTTGTTAGTGCAAATCACAAAGTTTAAACTATTCCTGACCCCTGGTACAGGAATTGTTACTTGCTATCATTTGGTCTGTAAATAATGCATCCCTCTGCTGGAAGCGTTGGGGTAGCGTAAGCCTCCAACGCCAGAGGTGAACTATTGTAATTTAGCTCAATCATGCATTGTCATGAGGACTCTGACGAGCTTCAGGTCTACAAGTGAACTCGGCAACACAAAGAAATTCTGTGAAAAAATACTGCACAATAAGGATCACTCCTCTCTTAAACCCCTAAGAGAAAATGTGAGTTTCCTAAGAACTCATCTCAGAAGAGCGAATGAAATAGAAATTCCAAAGTGCCTAGGAAGAACACGTAACTAACAAATTGCCTCATATAAGGGCCTCCTAAAACCCGAGTTGGATTCTTCAGGCAAACTCAGAGAGCACCTTCTCCATGACCCCTTCCCTGGTCTACCCACCAGGTACGTTTGCTGACCACCCCCCCCTCTCCAGGAAACATGGTACTTTCCACATGGTATCTACACTTAGACAGTAACTGAATACCTATGGTCAGGGACTTTACAACTCATTTTGTGACTCCCACTACGAGTGTTCCGCCAGGACACTAATAAATGTTGGTGGAACACTTTGAAACGTCAGAAATCTAAGTAGTCATTGAAACATTGCTAATGCTTTTTCAAAGCATTTTGGAAGTTCTTTTGCAACTGATTTTTCATATTTTTAAAGCATTTCCAGGGATAGCAGGTATTACCCTTCAAGTTAGATCTTATCTTATTTTAGGAACTGTCAAAAGTCATACAAAATCAAGCCTGTAGCTCTATACATTCTCTCCTCTTTCACCCTCGATGCTAAAGAATGGTCCCTTTTCTTTCCCGGCGCTACCATTCCACAAATAAATGTGTTAAATGAATGAAAAGGGGAACAAGAGAAGTACGTGGGAGATAAGAATGTAGAAGGGTCTATTTATTCAAAAATGAGGGATGTGATTATCAAACTACTATTATCAGGTTCTCTCCTAACCTTGGCAACCCACAGCTTTGACAATGAAGAAGAAAGAGGACCAAGTCCCAAATGCCCCCAGGTACACTACAACATTCCCCTGTGCCCAGAGAAGATGCCTTTGTAGATGAAAACTGATGGTGCAGAGACCTGATCACAAACTTTGGAAAAATTTGAATTGCCCATGAATTTGATCAAGATGGAAGAAATTAATCTAGGTTTAACAGGAAACAGAAGTTACTGGACTCTTGACAAGCCAATAACTGTCATCCATCTTTTATATCTACTACTACCTCAAGCTCCAAATAACTCAGCACTAGAAATACCTTGACCAAAGACCCCAGTTTAAGGCTAAGTGGCCTTCAAAGGCATCACTTCCCTGATCTGTCTCACTTTTTTCCAAGCTTTCAGGGGCTTCTAGTATCATGGATACCATTCCCCAGTTCCCCAACACCCAAGTCTGGCTCATCATTTTCTAATAAGCATCAAGCATCAAGCTTGATTTTGTGTCTAACTTCTGAGAGGTGAGACCTCATAGTAAGCCTTGATGAGAAGAGAGAAGTAGGGAAAGGATATACTATACTGGATTTATATACATTAACACACTTAATCCATATGACAACCCTATAAAGTCTGTGTTGTACCCTAAAACTCAGGCTCGAAGAGCTTAAATAACTTGTCTGAGACTTCACATCTCTACTGAAAGCAGAACCTGGATTCCAGACATTTATAGGACTCTGAAGTCCATGTTATTTCCACTATATGTGACCTTAAATGCAGCTTACACCAGTAAGACTAACTTCATCAGAGAGTTTATCACTAGCTTTGAAGTCCAATTCAACAGAAGAATTTTCAAAATGCTTTATGAGCAATGATAGTGTCATGAGAATAAGTTGATAAATTTGCAGAGCTACTATTTGAGAATCATTTGAGTTTCTTCTCTATATATAGAGTCTGAGTAAGGGAAAAAAGACCTAAAAGGAAGGGGGCAGGGTGTGCTAACAGGACTGAACCTTCACATGCCGACCAGAACAGATAACGTTAGAATTTTCATTCTCTTTTTCCAGACAAATCCAATAAAGATGTCTGTATCTGTTATCTAAAATCAGCTTGAAAGGTTTGCCCCCTCCCACCGTAAGTGACTTTGTACAGAGCACATAATTCAACTTTAGTTCTGACAGCAGAGTTATTTTCTTTCAATGTTTTTATAATATCATCCAAACCAAGTTTTTTATTTTATCCTTGGCAACGATGAGCAGAATGCCAACAATGCTCAACATATTAGCTATATTAGAGAGAAAACACAATGAAACTCTAAAGGCCCTGATTATTGGGACAATGAAAAATTCATGCCCTGCTCTGGTGGGGCAAAGCTTTGGCAGCGTTAGATGCCTTCAAAGTACACCAATGAATTTTCCAACCTGCTGTTTCAGATAAGTGGTTTTCATTTTTCTGTTTACCTGTATTTGATAAGGTTACTGGATTGATTCAAGTTGTTTGCAACACCTTGAAGGCAAAGGGTGTTACAGAATCAGTGTCCTCATGGCTCACTACTGCTTTTCTAAGGAAGGTTCTGGTCATAACACCTCAGATAGCAACAGAAAATATTCCACTTCATATCCTGTATTGACTCTGCTCTGGAGTAAGTAAATATAACCACCAAAATGCCCAGTGAGAGAGGCGCCTGGGTGGCTCAGTCAGTTAAGGGTCCAACTTCAGCTCAGGTCATGATCTCACTGTTCATGAGTTTGAGTCCCACATTGGGTTTTGTGCTGACAGCTCAGAGCCAGGAGCCTGCTTCAGGCTCTGTGTCTTCCTCTCTCTCTCTCACTCTCTGCCCCCCTCCACGCTCTGTTTGTCTCTGTCTCTCTCTCAAAAATAAATAAGCATTGAGAAAAAAATGAAAGGTAAGAAATCAGAAAAGGAGATCCGTGGCACCTGCATGTTCAATAGCGAGCACTAAGAAAACAGAGTAAAAGAGTTACAGAACTATGAAGCGGGGAGATGGCTCCTTTGCCTCAGGAGTTTAAAAACTAGAGTCAGAAACTAATATAAAAATTCTGAGTACATTCCAAATAAAGAGCAAAAACAAACACTAAAGAAAAAATGAGGAACCAGAATTTGGAAAAATATTTCAATGTGGACAAAGCAGTTCTGCCATGACAGATCTCTGGAGCTTTTCAGCTTCCCGTACAGGCTCCACTATGTGGCCTTTCCCCCTCACTGGAGAGCCCTGTATGTCATGTCATTTTCTTTTCCCAAACCCTCCACCTAATTCATTCAAACAGATTATATAAGAAGCTCAATAGGAGCCAGGTGTTGTTTTAAGCAATGAAAATATAGCAACAATATAAAATAACGTGTTTAAGAATGTGTATAACAAAAATGTTTACCCTCATTCAGACTACATTCTCGTGGGTTAAGACAGACCATCAGTAAAATAGATATGTAAACTATACAATATTCTAGAAGGTGATAAGAGGTTTAGGGAAACAGTAAGCTGGGAAGAGGGATAGGAAATGCTGGGAGTGAATACGTACAAAGTCAAATCGAATGGTCAAGAAGGGTAGAGTAGGCAGAATAATGGCCCCCAAACATGTCTACGTCCTTATATAACAAAAGAGGTGTTGCAGATGTGATTAATCTAAGGGTCATAAGATGGGGAGATTATCATGGATTATCTAGGTGGGTTCAGTAAAATCACAATCGTCCTTATAAGGGAAAGAAATAGGTAGAGGACTCACTGAGAAGATGACGTGAGCAGACTCAAAGGAGACAGAACCGCTCTGCAGATATCTGGGGAAAGGGGAGAAAGAGCAGAAAAATGCCCTCAGCCAAGGCGTGTCTAGCCACGTGCATGAAGTGGAGAAACACCAGGAGTGCGGTGAAGAGGAGACAGGTCAGGGGGTAGACTGGGTTAGCTCACTTAGGGCCGTAGTAGTCAAAGCACTGTGGCTTATTCTGAGTGAGACACTGTGGCTTATTCTGAGTGAGACAGGGAGTATAGAACAGACTATGAATATTTATAGAAATTCTGAATATTTACAAGAAGAATAAAAGTGACGTGTTGGTAAACAATGGGGGTGGTGGTGGGTGGATTTGCAGCACTTGCTGGATCCTGTGATGTAAAGACTCTCACGATGCTTGATTTCAAGCTGCCAATAGTTATCAACTAGTAACCAGATATTTAAGAAACGATTCAAGAGGGGCACCTGGATGGCTCAGTCGATTAAGCATCTGACTTCGGCTTAGGTCATGATCTCACAGTTCATGGGTTTGAGCCCCGCGTCAGGCTCTGTGCTGACAGCTCAGAGCCTGGAGCCTGCTTCAGATTCTGTGTCTCCCTCTCTCTCTGACCCTCCCCTGCTCACACTGTCTCTCTCTGTCTCTCAAAAATAAATAAAAAACATTAAAAAAAATTTTTAAAGAAAGGACTCAATAAAAATCAGTGATAAGATACCTGAGTTTGACAGTTGCCAGATTCCAGAATCTAATTTCTCCTTACCTGCTCTGCCTCAGGATTAAATGATGATTTAAAAAGAAGCACTTGTACTTGCTTATCAGAATGTTCCCACCAAATAAATAGAAGACATACTTTAACTACCTACAGTTTTGTCTAATTTTCATTATGCTCAACAGAAACATTATCTGAGACTAGCTATATGGAAGGAGATAGTGGGTAAAAAAAAAAAAGTTCAATATATATTGGATCAATCAAAGGGAAAAGGGCAGGTTTGGCCAAGCCAATGAAGAAATTCCACCTAGGAGACCCCAGAGAGAAAGGAGCTCTGACATAAAAGGATGCAACCTTAGGGGTACCTGGGTGGCACAGTCAGTTGAGCATCTGACTCTTAATTTTGGCTTAGGTCCTGATTTCAGGGACAAGTCCCATGTTGGGCTCCATGCTGAGCATGGAACCTGTTTTGGATTCATTCTCTCTCTCTGTACCTCTCTGTATCTCTCTCTCTCTAAAATAATAATTTAAAAAAATATAGTCTAGTACAGACATCCCCATTCTTTCTCTGGTGTCAGAAGCCAATATGGAACTAATCATGATTCCTGAATTAATGTAAGTTAATACAGCTCAGCACCCTGACTTAAACTTGCTCCTTCATTCAAGAGGTAGAAGGTAGATGATTAGGACTGAGGATGACTCAGGACCCAGGACGGCAGGGGAAGCTACAGGGGGCAAAGGAGAGAATAGGAGCAATAAGGGAGAAGAAAGCACATAAAACCATCAATTTCCCTCACTGCTTCTGGCCCTTGTGGTTATGAGCCCAGAGGTCTTTTATAGGGTCTCGGAGTAGCTTCTGGCTCTCTTCATTACTCTTTCCCCATCCTAGCTTTAGTAAAAATAAAGAATTTTTTGACATACAGATGCATGACTGAGTGGTAGGGTTTTAGGGATCCTTCACGCAGTCTAAAGTCTACTTTCTAAGGAGTCATATGGATTAATAACCAGTGATCTTTGGCAGTTTTAGGTAGCCTACAGCAAAGTTTTAGTCACCTTGCTTTTCCCCTCGCCCCTAGCTGAGGTTGAGGGCAGAGGGTTGAAGTGAGAAGGGGAAGAAGCATTGTCGGCTTTCACGTACAGACTTTTGAGGAGCTCCTCCAGCCTGAGTTGGGAAACAAGAGGGGCCCTGGAACAGCGCTGAGGGGAACAGCCTGAAAGCAGAGAGTTCTTGGGGAGCATAAAGGACCAGGCTCCACCCCAAACCAATCATTAAAGTACGTCTGATAGTGGAGCCCAAACAATGTGCTTAATTGTATCGTAAATAGCATAAAATTAACCATTTTGACCCTTTTTAAGTGAACAACTCAGCGGTATTAAGAATATTCACAACACTGTGCAGCCATCACCATGGTCCATCTCCTAGACTTCTTTCATCATCCCACACGGGAAATTCTGTACCCACTCAACAATAACTCCCTGTCCCCTGGTGACCTTTATTTTACTTTCTGTCTCTATGAATTTACCTATTACTGGCACCTCTTGTAAGTGGGACCATATAGTATTTGTCTTCTTGTGTCTGGCTTACATCACTTAGTACATATTGTCAAGGTTCATCTGTGTTGTAACAAGTATCAAAATATCCTTCCTTTTTGTACTCTCATTACTGTTATTCAACATAGTCCTGGAAGTACTACCAACAGCAATCAGACCCAAACAGAAATAAAAGGCATCCAAACTGGCAAGGAAGAAGTAAAACTTTCACTCTTTGCAAATGTCATGATTCTCTATATAGAAAACCCGAAAGACTCCACCAAAATATTGCCAGAACTGATACACAAATTCAGTAAAATTACAGGATACAAATTCAACATGTAGAAATCTGTCGTGTTCTATACACTAATAATGAAGCTGCAGAAAGACACATTAAGGATCGATTGACAACTGCTCCCAGTACAATAAGATACACAGGAATAAACCTAACCTAAGAGGCGAAAGCCCTGTACTCTGAAAACTATCAAACACTGATGAAAGAAATTGAAGAAGACACAAAGAAATGGAAAGATATTTTATGCTCATGGGTTGGAAGAGCAAATTTGTTAAAATGTATATACTTCCCTGGGGCACCCCTGTGGCCCAGTCAGTTGAGGGTCCCACCCTTGACTTCCGTTCAGGTCATAATCTCAGAGTTGTGGGATCGAGCTCCACATCAGTCTCCAGGCTAAGCATGGTGCCTACTTGGTATTCTCTCTCCATCTACCCCTATCCCCCACTCATGCTCTCTCCCTAAAATAAAATTTTAAAAAATATTTAATGTCTACATTACCCAAAGTACTGCACACATTTAATGCAATCCCTATCAAAATTGGCATTTTTCACAGAGCTAAAATAATCCTAAAATTTATATAGACCCACAAAAGACATTGAACCGCCAAAACAACCTTGAAAAAGAAAAGCAAAGATGGAGGCAGCACAATTCCAGACTTCAAGTTATATTACAAAGCTGTAGTAACTAAGACAGTATTGGTAGTAGCACAAAAAGAGACACATAGATGAATAGAACAGAATAGAAAACCCCAAAATTAGCCCACAACTATATGGTGTCTTAATCTTTAACAAATCAGAAAGGAATCATCGATAGGAAAAAACACAGTCTCTCCAACAAATGGTGTTGGGAAAACTGGCTAGCTACATGCAAAATAATAAAATTGGACCACTTTCTTACACCGTACACATAAATAAATTCAAAATGGATGAAACGTGAGACAGGAAACCACAAAAATCCTAGAGGAGAACATAGTCAGTAACCTCTTTGACAACAGCTGTAGCAACTTCTTTCTAGACATGTCTGCTGAGGCGAGGGAAACAAAAGCAAACATAAACTATTGGGACTGTATCAAAATAAAAAGCTTCTACACAGCAAAGCAAACAACTAAAATAAAGGCAACCTATAGAATGGGAGAATTTGCAAATGACATATCTGATAAAGGGTTAGTATCCAAAACACATAAAGAATTTATAAGACTCAACACTCAAAAAATGAATAAAGTGAAACTTAAAAATTTTTTTCATTCCTTTTTTTATGTCTGAATAATATTCCACTGCGTGTATACCATCTTTTATTTATTCATCTATCCATCAATAGACTTTGGGGTTATTTCTACCTTTTGGCTACTGTGAACAATGCTACTATGAACATGAGTGCACACGTATCTGTCTGAGTCCCTGCTTTCAATTCTTTTATGTGCATATCCATGTATGAGCAGGATTGCCGAATTGTATAGAAATTCTATGCTTTACTGTCTCAGGAACCAATACACTGTTTCCCACAGCAGCTGTACCATTTTACATTCCCACCAGCCATGCACATGAGTTTCAATTTCTCCACATCCTTGCTAGCTCATGTTGTTTTCCATTTTTTAAACAATAGCCATCCTAATGAGTATAAAATGTGGTTTTTTTTCAGTGCCACTCCTGTGAGGCTAATATGTAACCAGGGGAAAAAAGCATGGATCTGAGACTCAATTTTTCATCTGGGTAAAATGAAACAAACAAAATCTCTCTTGAAGAGTTTATGATGATTAAATGAGTGCCCAATAAAAGGCAATTAACAAATGTTGGTCCCTCTCTCATCCCCTTAGATTTCTACTAAACCTCCTCCCTCAAAATCCAGAAAAACTCTGCGAAGTTTTAAACCATGTAGATTTGACATCAGGCTGATTTTAACCTCTGTTCGGCTTTACCTAGAGATCTTACAGCAGATGTCAAATGTGTCCTCCATTACGTCTAAATGGCCTTACACCTGTACCCAGTTTTCCTCTCAAATTAAGTACTCATCAGCTCTATGATTAAATAAACAAGGAGCAGCTGTAATGCTCATGGACCCAGTGGGATTACACTTTAAAATTATAGCTCTGCCATGAATGTGAGTTTATTGAATAACTCAAACAAGTTGTCCAGCTAAATTAATAGAATACTTTGGTACCATAAAATCCCGAAATACTTAGCATATAGAAGCAACAAAATATTTGGCAAGTAAAGCCTACATGTATGACACCTTAGAAATGCTTTCAGTGAAAACGAATGAAGGTGTTTATTTTTAATAGTGTGTTTTCTTTCATCTCTCAGTCACATCTGCGGCTTAGCTCATTGGTTGAACATTCATTTCATGTTCTCTGCAAAACGCGGAAGATCTGCAATAATGTTATTATGGGGCATCTGATAGAAAGCCTAGAGAACCACAAACGAGTCAGTCAACCAGTCAATATCCAAAGTGTTTGCAACAAAACAGTGAACAATTGACTTGCAACAAAGCTAAAATCAAACTACATTAAAGAATAGGAGTTCGAGCTGGGCTTTCTACAATGCACTTCACAACCAGGGATCAATGAAATATCGGAAAACACAAACCAGTCGTGGCTGACAGCTATGCGTTTTTCCTATGGTGACACAGTGTGGCAAACCAAAACAAAACAACTATATAAAGTGGTTTTCAGAGTGAAGTCAAAAACTTGTTAACACAAAGAAAACTTCATGCAATTTTCAATTTGCTCACATTAAACAATTCACAGATTTCGCATGCTCCTCATAAACAAAAACTTCTGTTAAGGTCAGCCTTAGGTCAAGTTCAAAAGCAGCTTCTGATTGGCAGGCTTCACCTCTCCAATATTCCTCACTTATGTTTCACTTTCTTTCCCTTCTGGGTGTCACAGATTCTGTGAGTTAATCCATTAGGTCACCTAAGGTGGACTGGCCAGTTAGGAAAGTCCTCTTGAAAGAACTAACACTAGTGCGTCTGGCTCAGTCAGTTAAGCATCTGACTCTTGATCTCAGGTCATGACCTCATCTCAGGTCACGATCTCCTCGATCTCATGATCTCATCTCATGAGTTTCAGGCCCACGTCCAGCTCAGACTGGACAGTGTTGCTCGGGATTCTCTCTTCCTCTTTCTCTGCCTCTCCTCTGCTCGTGCTTGTTCTCTCTCAAAATAAATAAATAAACATTTAAGAAAGAACTAGCATTTAGGGGGCTCCATTGGTTAAGCATCTGACTCTGGATTTCAGCTCAGGTCATGACCTCACAGTAGTGAGACTGAACCCCACGTCAGACTCTGTGCTGATACCGTGCAGCCTGCTTGGGATTCTCTCCCTCTCTCTCTGCCCATCACCCATGCAGGCTTTCTCTCTCTTACAAAAGAAATAAATAAACATTTTTTTTTAAACTACCACTTAGGCTGAGGTTTAAAGCAGAATTTCTCAAACTTTCCTGTGCATGTAAATCACCTGAGTACTATGTTATAGCACAGATTCTGATTCATTAGAGCTAGAGTGGAGCCCGAGCCCTAACAAGCATCCCCAGATGGCCATGCTGCTGACCTTGGGCACCACTTAGCTTAGCAAGGATACAAGTAAATGCCAACAAAGGGAAAGTGAGTGTTTCCAGCACTGGCAGCCCAGACAAGACCAGCACACAGACAGACCTGGAAGCAACGTGATCGAGACAGATGAGTACTAATGTGAGAGGTGAGTCCAGTCAGAGTGTGAAGTGTCTACTGGGTCCTGGGCACCGGGTTGGGCGCTGGGTAAGCAGCAATAAATAAGGCAAACCTAGTCCCTGTGCCCTTAGAGCTTGTAATCTAGCAGAATTACCTTGGGGCTGGGAAGCCACTAAAGACTTTGCAACAGAGAAGAGAGGTGATCTCATTGAAATCTTTAAGTGTCTGAATGCTCTGTGGAGAATGTAGTGGAGGGGCACAAAGTTGAAAAGAGGAGTTTATGTTTGGTGACCAAGTAGGAAATATCCACAAGGATGGCAGAGGATTGCTTTAGGACATGCTTTATAGGTAGGGAGAAGGAGGCATCAAGGATTACTCCTCATTGCTGGCAGAAGCAAAGAGGTAAAAGAAGGTGATTTCTAGGAAGAACAATAAGACTGGAGAAGAAATAAAGTAACAGGAAGGAATAGATATAGAAAGAGGCATAAGTTTGGGGGCAGAACTCAAGAGTTCTTAGTTCTGAGATGCTTATAAAAATCCAAGTAAAATTTTTAAGAAAGGACTTGGACATAATGTTTAGGGACTTAACTAGAGAGGTCTATAGGACAGATTTCTATTTGGGAGTCAGTGTTTAGACTATATTTAAAGCCCTGGGAATTAATAAACTCTTGTTTCGAGTCTGAGTAGATCAAGACGAGGATTGGAACATCTGAGTGACTGTTGGTTAAACATCCAACTCATGGTTTCGGCTCAGGTCATGATCTATCAGTTCATGAGTTCAAGTCCACTTCAGGTTCTGTGCAGACAATGAGGAGCCTGCTTGGGATTCTCTCTCTCTTTGTTTCTCTGTCCCTCCCCTGCTCACACACTCTCTCTCAAAATAAGTAAATAAACTTAAAAGAAGAAGAAGAAGAAGCAGAAGCAGCAGCAGCAGCAGCAGCAGCAGCAGCAAGCCCTGAGGAACTTCAGCATGTATAGTTTGGAGGCACAGAAAGAGGAGATGGGGTGAAAATCTGAGTTAGCCAAAGAAAAGGAGCCAAATATAGAGGGAAAAAAGCTCATCCCCCAAAAGAAGAGGGTTTAAAACTACAAGAAGACTGCTCTACCGAATGTTCCTGACATCCCACTGAACATAAAAAAAGGAAGGCTATTGGTGACTTTTGGACTTAATTGTGTTCCCGCAAAATTCACATATGGAAGTCCTAACTCCGGTACTCCAGAATGTGACTATGTTTGGAGGCAGGGTCATTAAAGAGGTAACAAGGGTTAAATGGGCTCGTGTAGGTGCAGGAGAGACCAAACGTGCAGACACCTTGATCTTGGACTGGTAGCCTCCAGAACCGTGAGAAGACAAATTTCTGTTGCTTTAGCCATCCACTCTGTGGTACTGTGTTACAGCAAACTAATACAATGACCTTCGCAAAAGTAGTTTAATGGACTTGGTGAAAGTGAAAGCCAAGTTGCCCTGAATAAAAGAGTAAAAGGAAAATGAGGAAGGGGAGATTGCAAAAGTGGAACCTTAGCATGGAGGGAGAGGATGGGTGGCTTGGCCTCTAGGAAGGCATGCAGGGTCAAAGAAAGGCTCTCTCTCCAAGGTGGAAGACACCCTTTTTTAAATGAAAGATTTATTTACAACAGAAAACATGGAGACGGTGAAAGATTAAAGATGTGGGTAAGAAGTAGAAGAGAAATGAACAGAATCCCTGAAAAGCCAGAAAAAGAAGGGATCCAGAGATCCTCTAGAAATCCTGTAGAGGGATATCTTTTACCCAAAGAAGGATACTTCCTCCATGGCCCCCGGACCGCAGAGGCTTACAAATGGCAGGTAATGTCATATGTCAAATGGCAGGTAATGTTATACGCCATTACAGAGCTTTATGCCTTTCAGTACACTTGGTTGTATCTGATCTAAGACAGCCACTCTGTGAATTAAGTGGGGCAGACAAAGGTATCTACATCTTGCATATGAAGAAAGAAGGGGCAGAAAGATGAAATGGTCTGCTTGAGGTCATACAGAGGGTCAGTCACACTGTCTGTCACCTTTAGATCCCAGGGCTCCTGACATTATGTCATACCAGAAATGTAGATTGAATTAGATACAATGTCAGTTATCATATTTTTAAATCTCAAAAATTAGAAAATCCTCTGTAAGATTTTTATTCATTATCAAAGTACAAATCAGAGGGTTAGCTCCTCAAAATATTTTGTTACACAAATCACAAGACACAAGGGAGGTTCCTTTTTCAGCTTATTTTCAAGAGTTAAATAGCTCTGGGTCAACCAGAGGAAACTCGAATAGAGGGTAATTATTCTGGAATGGTGAAGCTAAAGCTAGCACAATAGGTGAGCAAAGTTCTAATTAAGTTAAAATGATGAAGTTAAAAATGAAAGGATTTCACTTTCAGGAATCTGAGATTGAGGGGCGGGGGATACAGATGACTCAGAATCAGAAGGGGGGGTAGGGACTATGGGAACCATCAATTAGAAAAGCTCTTCAATTTCAAATGGACTATTAAAAACTATGGAATTCCCAAAACTAAACCCCAACTGGGAAAAAACGCTGAAGAAAATGATCTCCGCCCCCATGAGATGGCAAACATGATTTAGGTAAAAAGCTTTTAGTTTTATGGCTGGGGAGGTAGCAATAAAGCAAATGAACTTCCTGCCAGTGATTCTTTTTCAAGCCCTGCCAATTCCTGTGTCTGGGGAAACTATAAAGAACATCCAGCCTCATGTTAAGAGCATTGCTGCAGATCTCCAGCTTTACCTGCATTCAAGCATCGGGACATCCGTGAGCCTATTCCTAGCCCAGCCTGGAAGGGGCAGGACCAGGAGACCCTGTGCTGTTCTTCACCTTCAACTACACTGTCTACGCGTCAGCACAACCAGGCCATCGGCAGTAGGTGCTAGAGAGATACAGATGGCTGCAGCAAACAGCTGATGAAAAGCAGAATCTTTACTCTTTGGCAGCAATACCAATACCATGAAGCATGTTTCTTTTGGAGCTTTCCAGACCACTTCAAAAGCAAGTCTTCTGGTATGGATCAAGAACGCTAGGCAAATTGTCCCCAAGCGCATAGCCACCAGCCAAGATACTGATGAGGGAAGGCAGCTGGGGACCAACGCTCAGGCTGCAGCACGGCCCTTGTCAGTGCTCTGTCAAACTCCGACAGGCATGGGAAGCATGCGAAGAAAGCAGAGTTGATTTCTGTGATCTTTGGCTTACCCCCAAGTGGGCAGTTCCCTAGACCCCTCACACCACCCCGCCCCCAGCCCCTGCCTGCTTCCTGGTGGCCTGCCGTGGCTCCCTATCCCCAGACTTGTCTTCTGTCCCTGTCCAAACTGACCAGTGCTGTGCCTGCTTCCCTTTGGACTACACAACCAACCAACTGATTTGGTAAATCTGTTAAGTGAACTTTGGTTAGCTAGGATGTGACGGGAAGACACTCAAATAAGAGCGATGAAAGTTATCAGCAGAAGGGAGAAGGGGAAGGGACAAAAGCAGGGAAGGGATGTGTTTTGTGTTGCAGAACCAACAGTCCTGGCCAAGGAGATGCCCAGCCGGGTGTTTCACCTGACAGACCCTGGCTAGGTGTGTCTCCCCGACAGCCTCTTCTGTGAGCCAGTGTGAGCTGAATCAGAGCTGCCGACCTGCACAGAAGCCCCCCTGGATTGTTCTGAGGCTGCCTTCAGTTAATTGTGATACAAAGATCTCCTATGGATGGGGCTTTCCATCACTGTTGGCGCATACGATGTTTGTCCTGGCCTGTCGACACACGAAACGTGCACACCTGAACCAGAAGCGCCCGAGTAAGAGTGTGTGTGTAAGTTCCTTAATGTATATGCGAGCTCCCAGCCTCCACCCCCTAGTATACTGAATGAAAGCTTCCTGGACCGACCCCATTGGCACACAGTGCTTTGAGATCTATCTCCCGGTCTCCTCAATTGTAACAAGTAATAAAAAAAAAAAACAAAAAAAAAACCCTCTGTTTCCAGCACTTCCTTGGGTTGTGTTCCAATTTGATGCGTCCCAAGCAGCGAACCCACCTGCTGAGTTGGGTTACACTCCTAACTCATGGTTTCATGGACAGTTAACATGGACAGGTTTGCCAAACTAACAATTACCAAACTCTATCCTGACTTCCTCGGCTTGTACCCAGTACTGTTTAGGTTGAACAAAATTCTGAGACCTAAGTATAAGGTCTGAGTTGGCTTATTACCAGTCTCTCTCAGTCCTTTTTTTTTTTTTTTTGACTTTTCATAGAAATTCTTTAATTTAACCCACAAGGGACACTTATATGACATTTGAACTAATATGGAAAGTCAATTTGGAGACTGTCTTTCAGAACCCCACAAGTGACATGAAGTTTATCTACAAAACCCTCCCCTGTACCTCTCTCAAGCTCCAAATCTCTACTTTCAGGCACGAGGTTTCATGTGACAGTTCCTTCCTATGAAATATACAAAGATTAATTCCTAAAAACCAAGGGCTTTAAAGAATCAAATAAAGTACTCTCTAGCAAAAAGATGGCATAAATATGGTGGTCCAGAGTTAGATAGTAAGTGCTACAAACCTCAAAGCCATCTTTTCCTAGCTGCAGTTCTAAGTCTCTGTGAACCTAGGTTTTGTAGTCTCTTAAAATGGATCTAATAACATGAACCTCAGAGTATTATTGTGAGGATCAAATGTAAAGATACTGAAAATTACTTAATAAGGCTAGTACTTAACATTCAATAAATATTAATAGGCTTCCAAGCTCTAATCTGATAGACAAGAGAGGGTTCCTAGTGGTCCTATAGAGGTGGTGGTCTAATTTATTGCTAACCATTCAGACCTAAATGCCACTTTATGAAAGTCTAGAATGCAGTGAAAAGCAAAGGGGAAAATAATCAACATCCCTACAACGTCCCTACAAGAAGATGATAAAGGGTTTACTTTCTTAATTCTTTCACTATACTTTTTTCTCAAACCTCCATTTAGATTTCAGTTCCACAAAGGAAATAAAATTTGTTATAATGGAAGTGGTGAAGATGGTGTTCAGCCATGGAACAAAGTTCTCCACTAGTCCCTGAGAAAGATGTATAAATAACATTTCATTACTCCCCAGAGATTTTCTCCAAACACAGGGAGAGGTCTAATGAGACGAACTTACGGCTGGAAGAACTCTGTTACTAACATGGTCTAACGCCAGAATGGTCCAGAGACCTCCTCCCTCTACTTCTCCCCACACCCAAATAAACTCTTCGATCTGGCCACTCTGGTACAAGAAAGGCCTAGAACACCTGTCAGAGAGGAAAACAAGGAAAATAGCCAGACAGAGACTGGTCTTGATAATGTCAGGGGAGCTTGCCTAGGCTTTGTTTTTGTTGTTGTTGTTGTTTCTTTGTTTTTTGTTTGTTTTTTGCTTTCTTGTTCTTGATTGTGTGTTAGAAGAGAAAGTCTTCATATGGTGCTTGTGCACTGACAATACCACTGAACTCGTTCTTATCCCACCATGAATAATTAAGATTGGAAAGAACTTCTTGTCTGCTTTATGGTGCCCTATTCACAGACTTTAAAAAGCTGCTACCCAAAAAGACATAAGATTTCAAATGAAAAGATGTTAGCCCTCTCAGGGACTTAACCAGCATTATAAGAGAATGGTAATAGGTTCTGAAATCAGATAGACTTGACTCAAATCCCAGCTATACCACTTATTAACTATGCAACCTTGGGCGAGTCTCTCAAATTTAGTTCCTCTGCAGAACTGGAACAGTGAGAGTGGCCAACAATAGGGTTTCGTGCAGATCAAATTATATAATATATATAAAGCACTTAGCATTAGCTTTGTCCATAAATTCTACTTTATGAGTTCAAAGCACATGCTTTTACCAACAGTGTTACAAAGCCTTGTATGATAGATTAAGCTATTAGGAGGCTTGTGGAGGTCATTCTGTAAAAATTCGGTGACTATAATAGGGTAAGAATAAACAAATCTTGAGAGGAAATAGTCCAGTGTGCTTTGTTTTTAACAAGTCCAGACAGACAATTTGGACAAGAATCGAGGCGTAGTTTTTTAAGTCTTTTTCTAGAAGCTAGGTTTTTATCCAAGGGACACTGGTTGTTATTAGACAAAGGTTCTAGGAACTTCATGTCTGCGTCCTCCCCAAATCAATAGCATGAAGCCCTGTGGTCTTGGGAGTGGTATTAGGAGGCTGGACTTTGGGGAGGTAATTTGGTTTAGATGATGTCCTGAGGTGGGGAATGTAAAATGGGATTAGTGTTCTTATAGGAAAACAAAGAGACCAGAGCATCATGTGAGGACATAACAAGGTAGCCACCAGCAAACCGAGAAGCAGGTCTCACCAGACACTGGATCTACCTTGATCTTGGACTTCCCAGCCTCCAGGAATGACAGAAATAAATGTTTATCGTTTAAGCCTCTCAGTCCATGATAATGCGTTATAGAAGCCCAAGCAGACTAAGGTTTAAGGGTTCTCTTTTTATAGAAATCCAGTTTAGTAAGTCACCTGTCATCCTGAGATGTGGTTTCCTCTCTCCTCTCTTGAAGTGGGATCTCCGGACTCTCGCTCCAAACCTCTAACCCACATCTGAAGAGTCTGTCTGCGCTCCTGTGGGGTGGTCCTGTCTAACATAGACGATCAAAGAATGTTTGTTAATGAAAGGAAACATCTTGGCCCCTGCTCACCAGCCAGCATCCGTAGAAAGCACCTCGGAGACGACTTAACCCCGCCCATCAGAATGAGGTTGCAGATTCACCAGAAAGTCCAGATTCTGGGGTCAGCCTTGCCCTCAGGATGTACCTTAGCACCATGGTTAGCACTGGGCACTGAACATGTGGCCATGACCTCTGGCCAGTGATGGCGTCTCTCTCCCTGTTCTGATGCCAGACAGCCGGATCCCCAGTCAGCCTTGGTCTTCACTGAGTCCCAGGCCTGCTGTGATTCAAAGTCCGAACATGATCTGCTGGCCCCCAATCCAGGGTTTCCCTTCAAGTCCATCAGTACATATATTAAACAACCAGGCTTGCTTTATTTTCATTTTCTCTCTTTGCCACTTCTTAGAATTCTACATTTCGAGACTCCTGACCTCCCTACATTCCCTAATCCCCTGAAAGTGACAGAGCAAATACGCTGCATTCACAGTGCAAGCTGATTTCATTTTTCCATCATCTAAAAAGCACATAAGGTAATTTCTAAACCAGCAGTAAAATCTATTTATAAAGAAAGCTGATTTGTTTTCTGTACTTTCTAGCACAGAGGTTCAATTTATTTCCTTCCCATAAAAAGAGCCATTACTTTTTTTAAACAATCATAGTTAGTGCATTTTAGAAATGTTTTAATTTCAAAAGAAAAAAATCAACTTGCAAATTACAGTGTAAATAGCTTCCTTAAAATGGTCCCATTTTAGACCCAGTTTGCTGATTGATGATTTCGCTATGCTTCAAGGCAGATGATTTCACAGTCATTGGGTATATAATATAATGACTTTTTATAAGGCTGTTAGTATAAATAAAACATAATTATTATAAATAAAATTATAGGGGCTAAAGGGATACCCTCACACTCTAATGATGCTGAATTTGGGGCTAACTTATTGCTAAAATTTGTGTTTCTACAAAAAAAATCCTACACATGCCTTCTATGGGGCAAACCTAGTAGCACCCTGAAAACTAAATAATTATAAAACAGGAACTCTGTTAATTTTTTAGAGTACCTTGTGTTCTTGGGAAGCTGCTGCCTTGCTTATTGGAAAGGAAACAGCAGCCCCTTGTGGACAAATAAGAAAGTGGCTACATTTTGCTCCATAGAATCAGGTGGTATTTAAATTCCCATTTTTTAGGTTTGTGTAGCCCTTTCTCCAAGAGATGTAATGTCATATTTATATTTAAAGGATAGCATAGCTTGGCTTATACAGATTTATAAACGATCCTAAAATGTATTCAGGGGGACGCATCACCTGATTGTAGTTACATGAACTCTCTAAATTCCAAATTTGGGTGGGGAAAGAAATGATACAGATTTCTTTGAATATACCGAAGTTTAATTTTTTTTATGTTTTTTATTTCTTTTTGAGAGTCAGAGAGAGACAGCGCGAGCAGGAGAGGGTCAAAGAGAGAGGGAGATATAGATTCCAAAGCAGGTTCCAGTCTCTAAACTGTCAGCACAGAGCCCAACGCAGGGCTCAAACCCATGAACCGTGAGATCATGACCTGAGCCAAAGTCGGAGGCTTAACCGACTGCACCACCCAGGCGCCCCAAATATACCGATGTTTAGAAGACAGGAAAGAAAGTCTTTAATCAGGCAGTCTCAGTGATGCCCATTCCCATAATTCCTAGCTTATGGTAATCTCATAATCTAAAAAGCAAATTCCAGCAACAACAGCACAAAAGGAAAGGGAAGGAAATGGCAGCTGAAACTCTACCTCCATCCTCCTAAACTCCTCCTTCCCTGCCCCCCACAGTCAGCAACAACAAAGCTGCCAACCTACCCCTCCCTTCTGTGGGCCAAGCAGGCCAGGGAACCCTGAGTGACTGGTCAGAGCGTTGGACACCTCCTTACCAAGGCTGAAGGACCGCTGCCTTCCCATCCAGGGGGAACTGCCCCTCACGTCATACCTTTAACAAGACCTTCCCCTCAGCCTGACTAAACTTGAGACAGACTTCTTCCAGACACTAGGCCCCTGACCTCCTTTCTCTTAGAACATTCACTTTAGAAAACTTGTGACTATAAATATTTCTGTCCTATTGAGATGTAAATCACTTTTAAAGCCTCCTGCCACTTTTACAACCCAGGAATGTCTTTCTTAAGGATCTGGGAGCCATTCCTTTGAAATGTAATCCTCACTGGAGAGAGGATTCCTATCTCCCAAGTCTCTGTGGGAGAGTGTGAGCCTAACTTTGGTGGTGCCTAGATCCACATTATAAAACGACCTCCTGTTATGGAGATACAAGAACGCTTACTTTTCCTTTGGTTAAACTCAATTAGCAAACACAGATGGTCCACGATCTCCCTTGCACCCTACCTCTTAAAATCCCACAACCCTTTGTTTCAGTGAGGTGGAATTCATCCTGGATTCTCATGTCTCTCCTACTGCAATAGCCTTGCATAAAGTCTTCCTTCCTGGTTTCACTTTGGTACCATATTTTCTTTCACACCTTCCACCCTCTCCAACTAAAATTTACAATCCAATCCTTATAGGGTGCTATGCAACCCACCTTGACTCTTGAACATGCAAAAAATAACTTTCAGGCTTTTTTTTTAATGTTTTATTTCTTTTTGAGAGAGAAAGAGACAGCATGAGCAGGGCAAAGGTCAGAGAGAGAGGGAGACACAGAGCCCTACGCTGTGCTCAAGCCCAGGAACCGTGAGGTCATGACCTGAGCCGAAGTAGGACGCTTAACTGACTGAGCCACCCAGGCGCCCCCCTTTTAGGCTTTTAAAACCCAGATCAACTTCGGTAAGTTGTTTCTCAACTACCATCAGGTTGTGGGTTTCAAGTTCCTATCTTGGAATTGATAAGAAGAACACTGATTTTTAATAAGTTCCTACCTACTTCTAATTTCTGCTATTATACTCCTATTGCTTTCCAAGGCAATGGATGCCTCTGGTTGAATCAGAAGAGAGCACAGAAAAATCTCACCAATATATTTCAAAAAGTTACCTTCATTTAATATGCAGAGCCTCACTTAAATTCTTAACATTCCTATGAAGTGGATGCTATTATTATCCCTATTTTATAGGAAGTTAAGATTTATGGTTTGTAAATAGCCAGCTTAAGGTCATGTAGCATGATAGATATGACAGGACACAAAGAAGCAATCATACTAGAAGTGGGGGAAGGAAAAAGGTTGATGGGATTTATCTAGGTTGGTTAGGAAAGGAAAAAAAAAAAACTAGGAGGAGCCAAATTCTTGTTACCAAAAGGAATTGTCAGGATACTGGGGACTGAATAAGATAGAAGAGAAGGTGAACTGACTGAGAAAAGTAGGAGTCGAAAAGAACAGGGACATTAGAGATCTCAACATTGGAAGTAGGTTCTGGTTATAGAAGAGTTAAGTTTATAGCCAAGGGAGCCTGCAGTTCAATTGAAGTGGAAGTAAAAGTCAATGGAGGATTAAATTATAAAGCATAAGACATTGCTTGACATATGGTAGATTCTCCAGAAATGTTAATAACCTTAAGAAAATCAGGAAATTCAAGTCTAATATGGTAGATTCTCCAGAAATGTTAATAACCTTAAGAAAATCAGGAACTTCAAGTCTACTTAAAGACTCATACTCATTTCATCATACTCACATACATGGACATATTAGTATTCTCTCTAATGGGGGAAATCATTGAACAGCTTTGATTACAGGCTATTAAAAGGATACCTCAAATCATGACTCATTAACCACAATGTATTAGAATCGCCAGAGCAATGTATTATAGGGGGAAATTGTGAAAGATTTTCAGATGAACCAAAGAGATTAACTAGATGTTGTCAGTGGAAAACTTCACCTTGTCTAGCACAACCTTTGGGGTTATCGGATTCTATAGGGTCCCTGGGCCTTTCTTGTGTGTGAGGTATTGGTAATTCTGTAAATTGTAGATCATGGATACCATACAAATGACTCTCTTTTTTTAAAACGTTTATTTTTTTATTTTTGAGAGAGAATGAGTAGAAGCACAAGCAGGGGAGGGGCAGAGAGAGAGAGGAGAGAGAGACAGAGAACCCAAAGCAGGCTACAGTCTCTGAGCTGTCAGTATGTCAGACACTCAACTGACTGAGACACCCAGATAATCCCACAATACAAATGATTCTTGTGTATAGACCAGAAAATGAGTGACTTCTGATGGAAGTATAATTAATTTTCTTCTTCCCTCCACTTTGCATCAAGAAGTCAGTTTTAACTCTACAGAAGCGAATCTATTTCAGTGTTCCCTACTGCATAGGTATGTGCAGACTTTTGAATTCTCCATAGAACTCATTGTAACTTCTTATTAGATTGCTCATTAATTGCTGAGTTAAATAAAAACCTTTTACAAGTGTTGTTGTATATATATTTGTACATATAAATATACATAATTTTTATATTACCCTCTTTTAAACAATTTCTCTCATTTAAACAATGAGTATCCTCTTTTAAACAATCTTCCTTTAATGTTACTAAACATGTAATTCCTGTTCCCCACTAGACCTACTGAATTGAAATCTCAGCCTTAAAGCCCAAGAATGTGTATTGTTAGTAAGCTCTTCAAGTGATTTTTAGGCATACCAAAGTTTATTCACTGCTGAGGTCTATTAATATAATCCCATAGGCTCAAATAAATTATTATATTTATAAATCTATCCTCACCAAAGTAACTTTTTGGTTAGCAAAAATGGAAAAAACCCTTTTTCTAGCTTCACGTTCTATAAAGTGAAAACTGGGGCAAAGCAATCCAAGAACTGAGTCACAGATTTTACAGTTTTTTCCTATGTGTTTCCAGTTGTCTTGCTACAATTTAATCTAGCAGCAACTGTTTTATTGTCTCATCTTTCCAATGCATTCAGCTTATTTTTTTAGAGAAACAACAATACTCTTATTATATTCATTTTCTCAGCTTACATACTATTTAATTAAATTATATAATTGTATAATTATACAATTATGATAGCAGGAGCAAATGATGTAAACACATTTGGGAACAAACACAACTGTGTCTTAGAAAATATACAAGATGTATGATGGGAGCAGAAATATATGGGCATAAGAGATCAAGAACATAAAAACCAGCTCAAGACTTTTCAGCTTGCAGTGGGCATTAGTTAGTAGGCTTTAGAGGAATACCAGAGAATGTCGGTTTGTTGGGTAAATCAGTTAGTGGAGGTCAACTAAAAGAGCACCTACTGTGTCTCAATTTATGAAGGAGATATTCCAGCACAGGAAGTTGTTTGAAACTCTGTTTCAAAGAAAGTATATTTCCTTTTTATTACCTACTTTATTTTTAATTAATCAAAGATATATAAGGCTATGCATTAGAGATTCTAATCAATATGAGATAACCAACATTAATATACACCGTTGACTTAATACTGAATAGAATTAAAGAAAATCATCCATATTTTAAAAATCTGTATAGCTTTATATTTTATGGATATATGATTTTTTGACATATTTAAAATATTAAATACAACTTTTGGATATCACCAGACCTGGCTCTCCACTCTTATGTTCAAGGATTCCTTAGGAGTTTAGGAGATCATCTAGATAAACAATCAACATGGACACAATGGACTTGAACTACACTTAGATGAAGAGATATTCCATACATACTTTACAGTTAGTTGACATACACAGAACATTCCATCCAACAGCAGCAGAATATGTATTCTTCTCAAACACACAGAACATTCTCCAGGACAGATCAAATGACTTAGCAAATTTAAGAAGATTGAAATCAACTATCTTTTCTGACCAAAATGTTATTAAACTAGAAATAAATACAAGAAGAAATATGCAAAATTCACAAATTTATGGAAATTAAGTAACAACTCTTAAATAACCAATGAATCAATGAAGAAATAAAAAGACAAATTGAAAATATCTGGAAGCAAACAAAAATGGAAACCCAACATACCAAAACCTATGGAGGCAGCAAAAGCAGTTCTAAGAAGGAAGTTTATAGTGGTAAATGCTTACATTAAGAAAAAAAGAAAGAGCTCAAATAAAGATCCTACATTTACATCTCAGGGAACTAGAAAAAGAAGAAGAAATTAAACTCAAAGCTTTCTGAAGGAAGAAAATTACAAAGATCAGACAAAAATAAATGAAATACAGACCAGGGAACATTAAAAAATAACAACAAAACTAAAGATCCAGTTTTTTGGATAAATAAAATTGACAAACCTTTAGATAGACTTATAAAGAGAAAGAGAAAAGTCAAATAAATAAAATCATAAATGAAAGAGGAAACATTGCGTTGCTACCACAGAAATATAAAGGACCATAAAAATTACTGTAAAAAATTATATGCCAACAAATTGGATGACCTAGAAGAAATGGCAAAATTTCCAAAAACACACAACCAACCAAGACTAAATCATGAAAAAAATAGAAAACCTGAATAGTCCAATAATGAATAAGACTGAATCAGTAACTAAAAATCTCCCAACAAAGAAAAGGCCAACACCAGATGGTGCCTTGGTAAATTCTAAAAGAAATTTAAATAATGAACATCAATCCTTGTCAAACTCTGACAAAAAATTGAAGAGGAAGGAACACTGCCAAAGTCATTTTGTGAGGCCACCACTACCCTGTCAGATAAGGACACTACAAGAAAAGAAAACGATAGGCCAATATCTCTGATGAATACAAATGCAAAATTCTTAACAAAATATTAGCAAACTGAATTCAACAACACATTAAGAGAACCTGGTCATGATCAAGTAAGATTTATCTCTGGGAGGCAAGAATGCATTTAACATATACAAATCAATAAAGGTGATATACCACTTTAATAGAATGAAAAATAAAAATCATATAATTGTGTAAGATGAAGAAGAAGCATTTGACAAAATATATCCTTTCATGACTAAAACTCTTAAAAAATTAGCTATAGAAGGAAGGCACCTCGATAATAAAGTCATATATGATAAGCCCCCAGTGAACATCAGTCCCAAAGGTGAAGGTTGAAAGCTTTTCCTTTGAGACCAGGAACAAAATAAGGGCTCCCACTCTTGTCACTGCTATTAAGCACAGAACTTTAAATCCTCAACAGAGCAATTAGACAAGAAAAAGAAATAAAAGGCATCCAAATCAGAAAGGAAGAAGCAAAACTGCCTTGGTCTGCAGATGACATGATCTTATATATTAAAAACCCTTGAGACTCCGGGTCGGGGAGTGGAAATGTTAGAATTAATCACTGAATTCAGTAAAATTGCAGAATATAAAATCAACACACATAAATCAGTTGCCTTTCTATATGCTAACAACAAATTAGCTTAAAAAGAAATTTTTAAAAATCCCACTCACAATAGCATTAAAAACAATACAATACTTTGGAGTAAATTTAACCAAGGTGAAAGATTTACCTGTATACTAAAAACTACAAGACTTTGATGAAGGACATTGAAGAAGACACAAACAGGGGAGCCTGGATGGCTCAGTGGGTTGATCATCCAGCTCTTGATTTTGGCTCAGGTCATGGGATCAAGCCCTCTGTCAGGCTCTGTGCTGAGCAAGGAGCCTGGGATTCTCTCTCCCTCTATTTCTGCTTCTCTCTCTCTCTCTCTCTCTCTCTCTCTCAAAATAAATAAATGAGCATTAAAACATTTTTTTTTATTTAAAAAGAAGACATGGGGCACTTGGATGGCTCAGGCAGTTAAGTGTCAGACTCTTGATTTTAGCTCAAGTCAGGATCTCACGGTTCAAGAGATCAAGCCCCACATCAAGCTCTGACCTGCACACTGACAGTGCGGAGTCTGCTTGGGATCCTCTCACTCCCTTTTTCTCTCTCTGTCCCTCCCCCTCTCATGCTCTCTCTCTCAAAATAAGTAAACTTTAAAAAAGTGTTTTGGGGCGCCTGGGTGGCTCAGTCAGTTGAGCATCCGGCTTCGGCTCAGGTCATGATCTCACGGTTCCTGGGTTCGAGCCCCGCATCGGGCTCTGTGCTGACAGCTCAGAGCCTGGAGCCTGCTTCCGATTCTGTGTCTCTTTCTCTCTCTGTCCCTCCCCTGTTCACACTCTCTCTCTGTCTCTCAAAAATAAATAAAATGTAAAAAAAAAAATTTTTTTAAGTTTTAAAAATTTAAAATTAGATCTTAGTTCTCTTTCCCATCTTGCAAGATGGCAGGCGAAAAAGCCGAGACGCCAGATCCTAAGGAGAAGAAACCCAAAGCCAAGAAAGCTGATGCTGGTGGCAAGGTCAAGAAGGGTAACCTCAAGGCTGCCCCACTGCAGCCAAACCTCGTCCTGGTCAGAGGAATCGGCAGGTGCTCCCGATCTGCTATGTATTCGAGGAAGGCCATGTACAAGAGGAAGTATTCAGCAGCTAAATCCAGGATTGAAACGAAAAACGAGAAGGTTCTTGTGTCGGTCACAAAACCAGTCGGTGGTGACAAGCATGGTGGTGCCCCAGTGGTTAACCTCCGCAAGACGCCCAGGTATTACCCTACCGCAGACGTGCCCCGGAAGCTGGTGAGCCACGTTCAGTCAGCACGTGAGGACACTGCGAGCCAGCATCACGCCTGGGACCATCCTGATCCTCCTCACTGGGCACCACAGGGGCAGGAGGGTGGTTTTTCTAAGCCAACTGAGCAGTGGTTTGCTGCTTGTGACTGGACCTCTGTCCCTCAATCAGGTTCCTCTGCGTAGAACACACCAGAAATCTGTCATTGCCACCTCCACCAAAATTGGTATCAGCGCTGTGAAAATCCCCAAATACCTCCCGGATGCTGACTTTAAGAAGCAGCAGCTGCGTAAACCCAGACACCAGGAAGGGGAGATCTTTGACACGGAGAAAGAGAAATACAGACCACAGAGCAGCGCAAGGTGGATCATAAAGCTGTGGACTCACAAATTCTGCCAAAAATTAAAGCTGTCCCTCAGCTTCAGGGCCTCCTCTGCTCTGTGTTTTCTCTGACAAGTGGAGTTTACCCTCACAAACTGGTATACTAAGTGTCTTACAAAAACCTGATTAAATAACGGCTCCATCAAAAAAAATTTTTTTAATTAAAAAAATAAGACATAAACAAATGGAAAGAAATCCTGTGTTTAGGGATCAGAAGAATTAATATTGTTAAATGTCTATACTACCCCAGAGCCATCTATATAGATTTGATGCAATCCCTATCAAAATTCCAGTAGCGTTTTTCACAGAAATATTTTTAAAAATCTTAAAATTCATATGCAACAACAGAAGATCCCCAATACCCAAAGCAATCCTGAGAAAGGAATAAACCCAGAGATATCATACCTCCTCATTTCCAACTGTACTACAAAGCTATAGTAATCAAAACAATATGGTACTGGCATAAAAGCAGATGTAGGCCAATGGTATGTAGTTGAGAGCTCAGAAATAAACCTTTGCATACATGGTCAGCCCGAGTTTCACAAGGGGGCCAAAAACATTCATGACAAAATGATAGCCTCTCCGATAAATGAGGCTGGGAAAACTGGATAATTACGTGCAGAAGAATGGAATTTGACCTCCATCTTATTTCATTCACAAAATTAACTTGAAAGAAATTAAAATCGTAAACATAAGACCCAAAGCCAAAAAACTTAGGGAAAACACAGGAAAAAGCTCTTCAACATTAGGGGTTGGCAATGCCTTTTTGGATAGGACACCCAAAGCACAAGCAACAGAAACAAAATAAACAGGTGAGACCGTCAAATAAAGAGCTTCTGCACAGCAAAAGAAACAATCAACAAAATGAAAGGGCAATCTAAAGAGAGGAAGAAAAATATGTGTAACTCATACATCTAACCCAAGGTTAATATCCAACATATATAAGGAACAAACTATATAAGGAACTCATAAAACTCAATAGCAAGTGAAAAAATAAAATCCTATTAAATGGGCAGAGAAAGCAAATAGGCATTTTCCAAAGAAGACATACAAATGGCCAAAAGGTATGTGAAAAAATGCCCAACATAACTAGTCATCAGGGAAATATAAATCAAAAGCACAATGAGATATCATTTCACACTTCTAAAATGGCTATTATCAAAAAGACAGGGGCATCTGGATAGTGCAGTTGTTTAAGTGTCCTACTTCGGCTCAGGTCATGATCTCACAGTTCGTGGGTTTGAGCCCCATGTCGGGCTCTGTGCTGACAGCTCAGAGCCTGGAGCCTGCTTCAGATTCTGTGTCTCCCTCTCTCTCTGCCCCTCCCCAACTCACACTCTGTCTCTGCCTCTGAAAAATGAATAAACATTAAAAAAAGTTTTTTAAGACAAAAAATAACAGGGTTGGTGAGGAAGTAGAAAAAAGGAAAATTTGGGGGCGCCTGGGGGGCTCAGTCGGTTAAGCCTCTGACTTCGGCTCAGGTCAGATTGCACGTTCATGGGTTGGAGCCCAGCTTCAGGCTCTGTGCTGACAGCTAGCTCAGAGCCTGGAGCCTGCTTCCGGTTCTGTGTCTCCTTCTCTCTCTGCCCCTCACCCTCTCATGCTCTGTCTCTCTCTGTATCAAAAATAAATAAAAAACATTTTAAAAAATTTTAATTAAAAATTTTTTTTAAAATGAAAAAAGGAAATTTTCGTGCTCTGTCACTGGGAATGTTTTCCACTGTAGAAAACAGTCTGGAAGTTCCTGAAAAAATTAAAAATGGAACTACCATATGATCCAGCAATGCTGCTTCTGAGTATATACATATCCAAAGGTAAGGAAATCAGTATCTCAAAGAGATATCTACACTCCCATGTTCATTACAACATTATTCACAAAAGCCAAGATACGGAAATAACCTGTGTCCACTGTGGATGAATAGATAAATAGATGTGATATATATACACACATACACAGTGGGATATTTATACACACACAATGGGATATTATTCAAGCCACAAGAAAGAAAGAAAAGTTCCACTTGCAACAACATGGATGGGTCTTGAGGGTATCATGTTAAGTGAAATAAGTCAGCCAGAGAAGACAAATACCAAAGGATCCAAATTATGTGTGGAATCATAAAAAAAGCAAACTCATAGCAACAGCAGAACGATGGTTATAAGGGGCTGGGAATTGGGGAGATGCTGGTCAAAGTGCACAAACCCCAGTTACAAGATAAGTTCTGGGGATCTAATGTACAGCACGGTGACTACGGTTAACGGTACAACGGTACTGTGTTATCTCCTTGCAAGTTTCTATACTAAGAGAGTCTATCTTAAATGATCTCACTGCACACACACAAAAAAGGTAATTATGTGAGGTCTTGGGGGTGTTACCTAATGATACTGTGGTAATAAATTATCAAAACATAAGTGTGCCAAAACAACACCTTAAACCTATACAATTGTGTATGTTAACTACATCTCAATAAAGCTGGATAAATAAATAAGTAAATGAATAAACAAATAGAAATGCTGCTGTGATGTTTTAATGAGAAACAAAAATAACAGAGACTTTATGAATAGATTAACACCAAAAAAATGTCTTCAGGAGTCTGAGGATCTTAGATTGGAAGCGATTGCTCCATGTAAACAAATGGATAAACAGACAAATGAAAGAGGGAGGGAAGGATGAGCAAATCTAAAAATTATAAATTCATCAATGGAAGTATATTTTATTTATTAATTTATCAACTTTGGGGTGCCAGATCCAATAAGATACCAAGATGGATTCACAGTGTTACCACCTCTAGTAAGATTTTATTTTAGCTCACTGACCATATTACCAACATCATCCTGAGATGTTCTGAACTTCAGACTTAATTCTGTTATGAGTCACCCTACACACTCCTTCCTTAATCTTAATAGAAGGAATGAGGCTGGGAAGGAAAATAATTACAGGAATAAAAGTTGTTTTGGCTCAGAAGAGACAAAAGTAAACAATATTTCTTAAAGGATTCTAAAAATCAGGACATCAGGGGCGCCTGGGTGGCTCGGTCAGTTAAATGGCCAGCTTCGGCTCAGGTCATGATCTCATGGTTCGTGGGTTTGAGCCCCACGTCAGGCTCTGTGCTGACAGCTCAGAGCCTGAAGCCTGGTTGGATTCTGTGTCTCCCTCTCTCTCTGCCCCTCCCCTGCTCACGCTGTCTCTCTCTGTCTCTCAAAAATAAATAAAAAAACATTAAAAAAATTAAAAATCAAGACATCAGAAAAAACCTAATGTAACTACAGATGGATAGTGAACGACTGCTATTTTCTAGTAGCAGCAAGATGTATAACAACTGTAACTTTAATTTCATTAAATAGAGTTGAAAAGTCACCATAGCCTTGTAGCCATTGTGGGCTATCTTCATGTAGTCTTTTTCTTTTTTTCCCTCCTCAATCATAAACTTAGCTAATCCAATTTTTAAAACATAGTATTTTTAACAGGACAATGGCTTTTGACATAATCAATGCCTATCAATTACAGTAACCTCAGCTCTATTTCCTCCATTTTTCCTTCTGCATCATAAGTACTTGTTGATTTTTTTTTTTTTTTTTTTTTTTTTTTTTTTTTTTTTTTTTTTTTTTTTTTTTGGTATCAGATCTAAATGTTTCTCCTCTGGGGCGCCTGGGTGGCTCAGTCGGTTAAGCGTCCAACTCTTGGTTTTGGCTCAGGACATGATCTCCTGGTTTCATAAGTTCAAGCCCCACATTGGGCTCTGTGCTGACAGTGAGGCTCCTGCTTGGGATTCTGGGTCTTTCCCTCTCTCTCTGCCCCTCCCCCATTTCTATTGTCTGCCTCTCTCAAAATAAATAAACTTTTAAAATTTTTTTGAAATTAAAAATAAATGTTTCTCCTCTATTTTTCTTTTAACCTAAATGACAGGATTTTAGTGACATTAGTGCCACTGAGCTGGACCCAATGTAGACTTCGCTGCTCTCACACTGAAATCACGATTAAATGTAACCTTTGCCACCAGAAAACTGAAGAAGAAAGTACTGTATCCCTTGTCAAAACGAATTGTTATACCTTGCTTTTCAAAAACTCAATGGAGGAGTTTATGCCTTCCAGAAAAATCAAGAAATAAAAATTTGGAATTGTAGAACATGTTGTTCAGTCTTTGCACAAGGATGCTAATAGAGCATAAATAACAACTTAAATTTTCATTTCTAATGAAAGACAACTTTTAAGAGAAGGGTTAGTAATTTGTTAAAAGCCTTCCATTTAAATTGCTGCAACCACACGTAAGGATTGTCCTGCCTTCAAAGCCTTTTACGAGGACACTGTAAAGCATAATTGTTTTCTCCGCTAAATCTAGTCCAGAGTCACCATTTACAATTGAACATCAAACAAGATTGCAGACATGATTCTGAAGCTCTTGCACTTTACAAAATGCTGTTTGCAACGTGAGATTTCTAACATTTTGGCTTCCTATTTTTTTGCAGCAGTCAGCTGCATTCTCTCCACGCCCACACTCCCCTCTTTTTATTGAATATACAGTTTGTCTGAGTATTCTTACCCATCTTTAGTTATAAATATGACAGAAGTATACAATACACATAGCATATGTATAAATATTTTATCTAGTCATGTCATTTTCCTTTTAAAAAATATTTTATTTTTTAAAAGCCTACAAGTCTGGGGAACAGGCTTCTCCAGCAGCCAGCAACGAATATATAAAATCTAGGCCTGGGTTTCCCAAATTTGCCTGACCGTAAGAATCACTTTTGACACTTACCAAAAAATAGGGGCGCCTGGGCGGCTCAGTCGGCTGAACGTCCAACTTCGGCTCAGGCCATGATCTCACGATATGTGAGTTCAAGCCCCGCGTTGGGCTCTGTGCTGACAGCTCGGGGCCTGGAGCCTGTTTCTGATTCTGTGTCTTCCTCTCTCTCTGCTCCTCCCCCACTTAGCGCTCTCTTTCTCTCTCTTTAAGAAACTGGAAAAAAAATTTAAAAATTTAAAAAAATACAAGTTCCTGGGTCCCATCAGTGATCTTCTGAATAAGAATCATTATGTAAAGGGCCTGGGAATCAGTATCTGAAATATCTGCAGTGGTTCTTATCAGTAAGATTTGGAAAATTGCCCAAGCATCTCTGTCGTTAAATAACCTTGAAAATTTGGAACTGTAACTGAAAAACACCTGACCAGAATTTCAAACTCCTCCCTTTGCTGAGAACAATGTTTGTTCACACTGCCTCACCCTCTTCAACCCATCCAGACCCTGGAAGCCTCGTGTAACTTCCGCAACCCACTGACACCTGGGAGGAGCCGAAAGTGAAATTAACGAAGAGGAAAAGCAGCTGTTTGACTTAAAAGCCGAGGGTGAGAGCAGAAAGGAGAGTCATGAATTTAGCTTGATTCTAGGATAAAGTGCTGTCTCAGGTTTCTGTAAATGAGGTTGGTCTCATTTTCATTTTCTGTAACTTTTTGCTCTAACTTTGTGCGTACATAGTGGCTGAGCAAGACGGAATGAGACCCAGAAGGGCGGAAGGTGCCATCCTTATTTATCTCCCAAGCGGCCTGTCGATAGCAACCTGCTCTTACCCCTTCTCCACCGACTGTCTAGGACAAGCCAACGTCCCTCCCCACTGCTGCTGGAAATGCTTCCCTACACGTCGCCTGTAGGTTAACTCAGTAGCCTTCCTTCCATCCTGTTCTTCTGAACATCTTCAGTGTTAAATGATACTGCTCTTTCTGGAGTTTTTGATTTCTGACATTTTACTGTAACCCTGCTATTTCCTTCATCTTCCTGTCTTCACTTTTTCTTTCTACTCCCTTGCCATAGGGGTGGACGGCTTAGTTCCTGCTCTTCTGGTTTCTCCACATTCATTCCCTCAGAACATGCATCCATTCCCTTGCCTTCGACATTCCTGCAAATGTGATGACAACCACGTAACTATAACAGGCTGGTGACAGTCACAACTGACATCTACTGAGCACTTGTAACCACTCTACGTGAATTACAAAACGTCATCATCCTCAGAGGTGCTATTACTAACCCGATTTTAAGAGATGAGGAAATGGAGGCTTTGCCAAATGTCCCTAGAAGAGCCGGCACGAGCACCCTGTCATCCTGTCTCTTCTGTTCGTGGCTCTGGGAATTTTTTCAGCATGACAGGGATTGTTATGGTATAAGAAAAGGGAAAGTATTTTGAAAATATTGGAAAAGATGTGCACAAGGATACCAACCTATTAAATTATTGGCTATGGTTCTGAGTCAGATAAGATGCGCTCATCCTGATTCTATGATGCCACCAGGAATCATGAGTTTAATTATGTCTCCAAAGATTATTGAAGCCAACTGACTCCCTACAGTATGTAAGGGCCACAGCTCCAGTGAGAGGGTTTTGGTATCACTTACACAACTCATCACTGCTTTGTTTTATTTTTAATTTTTTAAGAATGTTTTTATTTATTTTTGAGAGAGAGAGAGAGAGAGACAGCATGAGCAGGGGAGGGTCAGAGAGAGAGGGGAACACAGGATCTGAAGCAGGCTCCAGGCTCTGAGCTAGCGGTCAGCACAGAGCCCGACGCGGGGCTCGAACCCATGAACTGTGAGATCATGACCTGAGCCAAAGCCAGACGCTTAACCGACTGAGCCACCCAGGCACCCCTCATCACTGCTTTGTGTTGGTCTCAGCCTATTAACAACCAAGGTTGTGTTTGGACTGGCCCTGCGCTTCCATTTGTGATTGCACGATGCCCTTCAACAACAACAGGAAACTTTGAAAAAAAAAAAATAGAAGTTTATTACTCATAAGACTGGAAATTACACAGCACATCTGGGCCACACAGCGAGGTCCTGCAGGGTAGGGGGAGAGGGGATGTGCACAAGTGTGCACAGGCCAGAGGGTTCTGCTTTTATTGGAGTCAGGGGTGGCAGCCTAGGGTTTTGCAGGCTCACTCTTTGTTGGAGAACTTAAAACATAAGAGTTCAAATTTGAAGAGCAGGAAGAGAAAAGGCAAGTGGCCCAACTGATCAGTTATTGAAATCAAGATCACAAAGGAGCGTCAGTGGGGGGCCATGGCAAGGCTCTTTATCTGGTCTTATGGTTGTCCACGTGTTTATTTGAGATAACCATCTTTTGATAGTTACTTGTATTACCAAAAAAAAAAAAAAAGAAAGAAAGAAAGAAAAAGAAACAAACCAAGGCTCAGGGCCTGCGCTACCTATGCTGAGTGCTGCAGAATGACCAACCTGGAGCACTGCACTGTTCATCTCACCCCCTCTATTTAATCCCCCACAACTGCCTTCTGATATCCTGCAAATTCGTTAGCTGCAAAATAACCTCATTCTGCCCACTCACTTCTGGCCCCCACCACGGTAGTCTGCAAGCCCTGTGCTCCGATCAGCAGGGCCACCCCCTGCTCTTTCACGACCCGCTCCAGCTCCGTACCTTTGTCCTTACTGCTGCCACCATCGGACATGCCTATCCTCTCCCATCTCCATCTGTCAAAATCTTACCTGCTGTTCAAGATCCTTTTCCAATGTCACTTTGACTCTTATGCGTCTTCTGATCCCTAGAACAAGATAGGAGCACCTAACTCCTGCAACATGTGGCCACTATATCGGGCTATGGTATTTTGTTTGTCTTTCTCAGGGCACTTGGATAGCTGATAATAATAGCTAACTTTTGTGATGCTCTTACTATTTTTATCTGTAACTTTGAAAAAGGTTTTATTGACTCTTAACCTTCATCATAATTCCAGGAGGTATCATCCCATTTTATGGCTGAAGAAATGGAGATATGTAGAGATTAAATAACTTACCCAAAGCCTCGTAGAAAGCAAGTTATGACTATCTGATCAGTCTGTCTCCAGACGCTATACTACACGCTACACTGCTTCTCAGTGCATTGTATGTACTTTGATGAAGGCCCTTAAGATCAGACCTTCCTCTGAAAGAAGGAAGAAATACCTCAAACACACAATCTAACCTTACACCTAAAATAGTAGGAAAAAGAACAGCAAATAATTCCCAAAACCAGCAGAAGAAGGGAAATAATAAAGATTAGGGCAGAAACCAATGATATTGAAATAAGAAAAAAAAAATCAATGAAACTAGGACCTGGTTCTTTGAAAGAATTAACATAATTGACAATCCCCTAGACAGATTTATCAAAAAGAAAAAGGAAAGGACCCAAGTAAATAAAGTTACAAATGAAAGAAGAGCAACCACAACAAACACTTCAGGAATACAAACAATAATAAGAGAATATTAAGAACAAGTACATGCCAACAAACTGGGCAATCTAGAAGAAATGGATAGATTCCTAGAAACATATAAGCAGAAAGAAATATAAATTTGAACAGACCCATAATCAGTAAAGAAAATCAAATCAGTAATCAAAAATCTCCCAACAAATAGAAAACCAGGGCCAGATGACTTCCCAGGGAAATTCTACCAAACATTTAAAGAAGAATTAACGCCTATTCTTTTGAAGCTGTTCCAAAAATTAGAAAGGAAAGGAAAACTTTTAAATGCATTCTATGAGTCCAGCATTACCATGATTCCAAAACCAGACAAAGACTCCACTAAAAAGGAAAGCTACAGACCAATTTCCCAGATGAACATGGCTGCAAAAATTCTCAAGATACTAGCAAATCAAATCCAACAATACATTAAAAGAATTATTCACCACAATCAAGTGGGATTTATTCTTGGGATGCAAGGGTGCTTCAATATCCTCAAATCAATCATGATATATCACATTAATAAAAGAAAGCATAAGAATCACATGATCTTCTCAATAGATGCTGAAAAAGCATTAGACAAAATACAGCATCCTTTCTTGATAAAACCCTTCAAGAAAGTAAGGATAGAAGGAACATACCTCAACATCATAAAGGTCATATATGAAAGGTCCATGGCTAATATCATCCTCAATGGGAAAAAACAGAGCTTTCCCCCTAAGGACAGGAACACGACAGGGGTGTCCACTCTCACCACTGTTGTTTAACATAGTGCTGGAAGTCCTGGCATCAGCAATCAGACAACACAAAGAAATAAAACGTACCCAAATCAACAGGGAAGAAGTCAAACTTTCACTCTTTGCAAACAACATGCTACTGTATACATGGAAAACCCAAAAGATTCCACCAAAACCATGCTAGAACATGAATTCAGCAAAGTCTCAGGATATAAAAGCAATGTACAGAAATCAGTTGCATTTCTATACACCAATAAGAAAACCGCAGAGGGAGAAATCAAGAAATCAGTCCCATTTACAACTGGACCAAAAACTATACAATACCTAGGAATGAACCTAAACAAAGAAGTAAAAGATCTGTATGCTGAAAACTATACAAAGCTTATGAAACAAGTTGGAGAAGACACAAAGAAATGAAAAAATATTCCATGTTCATGGATTAGAAGAACAAACATTGTTTAAATGTCTATACTACCCAAAGCAATCTACATATTCAATGCATTCCCTATAATAATGACACCAGCATTCTTCCCAGAGATAGAACAAACAATTCTAAAATTTGTACGAGATCCAGAAAAGACTCCCAAATCGTCAAAGTAGTGTTGAAAAAGAAAGCCAAAATTGGAGGCATCACAATTCTGTACTTGAAGATGTATGACAAAGCTGTAATCATCAAGACAGTCTGGCACTGGCACAAAAACAGACGTATAGGGATGCCTGGGTGGTTCAGTCAGTTAACCATCCAATGCTTGATTTCAGCTCAGGTCACACTCTCACGGTTCATGAGTTCAAGCCCCACATCATGCTCCATGCTGAGAGCATGAGGCCTGCTTGGAATTCTCTATCTCCCTCTCTCTCTTTGCCTCTCCCCCTCTCTCTCAAAACAAATAAGTAAATTTAAAAACAAACAAATGAAGAAAAAAACAGACACATAGATCAATGAAACAGAATAGAGAAACCAAAAATGGACCCACAAATATACGGCCAACTAATCTTCAACAAATCTTTTATCCAATGGAAAAAAGACAGTTTCTTTAGCAAACAGTGTTGAGAAAACTGGACAGTGACAGGCAGAAGAATGAACCTGGGCCACTTTCTTACACCATACACAAAACTAAACTCAAAAAGGGTGAAAGACCTAAACATAAGACAGGAAGTCATCAAAATCCTAGAGAAGATTACAGGCAACAGCCTCTTCGACCTCAGCCACAGACACTTCTTACTAGCGTGTCTCTGGAGCAAAGGAAACAAAAACAAACAAGAACTACAGGGACCTCATCAAGATAAAAGGCTTCTGCACTGCAAAGGAAACAATCAACAAAATTAAAAGGCAATGGATAGAATGGGAGAAGATATTTTCAAATGACATATCAGGTAAACGGTTAGTATCCAAAAATCTATAAAGAACTTACCAAACTCATAACCCAAAAAACAAATAATCCAGTAAAGAAATGAGCAAGAGACATGAACAGACACTGTTCCAAAGAAGATATCCAGATGGCTAACACATGCATGAAAAGATGCTCAACACCACTCATCATCAGGGAAATACAAATCAAAACCGCCATGAGATACCACCTCACACCTGTCAGAACGGCTAACATTAACAACTCAAAAAACAACAATGTTGGCGAGTATATAGAGTAAAAGGAACGCTTTGCACTGCTGGTGGGAATGAAGTCTGGAATGCAAACCGGTGCAGCTACTCTGGAAAACAGCTTGGAGTTTCCTCAAAACATTAAAATAGAGCTGCCCTATGACCCAGCAATTGCACTATTAAATATTTATCCAAAGGAGACCAAGATGCTGATTCAAAGGGGCCTATGGCCCCCAATGTTTATAGCAGCACTATCAATAATAGCCAAATTATGGAAAGAGCCCAAATGTCCATCAACTGATAAATGGATAAATACATGGTGTGTATATATATATGTGATGGAATATTAGTTGGTGATCAAAAAGAATGAAATCTTGCCACTTGCAATGATGTGGATAGAACTAGAGTATATTATGCTCAGAGAAATAAGTCAATCGAAGAAAGATAAATATATGTTTCCACTCATAGGTGGAATTTAAGAAATAAAACAGATGAGTATAGAGGAAGAGAAGGAAAAATAAGATAAAAACATCAAGTAAGGCAAACCATAAGAGCCTCTTAAATACAGCAAACAAACTGAGGGTTGCTGTCAGGGTGTTGGGTGGGGAGGTGGGCTAAAAGGGGGATGGGCATTAGGGAGGGCACTTGTTGGGATGAGTACTAGGTGTTATATATAAGTGATGAATCACTAAATTCTATTCCTCCAACCATTTTTACGCTATATGTTAACTAACTTGAATTTAAATTTTTAAAAATCAAGTATGAACTATACATACTTAGATACATCACATAGACTGTGATAATCCATAAGAATCTTGATATTTAATCTAGTTATTAATTATCTTTAATAATTTGTTTCCATAGAAAGTAGTTTCTGGCATATTGAAATTCATTAACTCAATAAGAGTCGTTTATCACATTTAGGCAGATCGAGATAATTTTGTCAACTTGAGTTTATCACTATTTATTGATATAAATAACTGAATGGTAAATATATTTAATTATGCATTTTTATAGGCACACTGTTCAAGTAATCTGTTACTAGCCAATAATTTTATTATGTAAAACCAACTAACCAAGCATTACAAGCTACAAGATACAAAATTGTAGATCTGACTTAAAAAAAAGGATCAGGTCTTGAGTTGAAGCATCTTTTGTATTCTCTTTTCACCAAGCACACAATTTCTTTGCACAGATGGCTGATACATAAATAAGGAATAGCCTTCCAGTGGCCTCCGGCCTCCATGACATGTTATTCTTCACCCATCGAACTTTCTTCCTCCTATTTTTCTACCACAACCCCTCCTGTGTAGTCAAGCCTACCTCCTAAACTCTCCACTCTCTTCATTATCCTGCAGCTAAACTTCAGGCTTCAAAATCTCTGGCAATGAGAAAGAATGAAATCTGGCCATTTGTAGGAAAGTGGATGGACCTTGAGGGTGTCATGCTAAGCGAAATAAGTCAGGCAGAGAAGGACAGATACCATATGGTCGCACTCATAGGTCTAACAGGAAATCTTCAAAATCTCAACAAGTTAACAGACATTTATTCAGTGTCTACTCTGAAGCAGGCATTGGGGGGCGTCTAGGTGAAACAAAGATGGATAAGCTACTCGTGTCCCTGCCCTGAAAAAGCACACAAATGGCTACAGAATGAGAAATGCAGGAGGTCATTCAAAGATGGCTTTTTGGAGTGTTAACCCGGAAAACAAAACTGGATTTCTTCAAGGATAACAGAATTGCAAGTTGGGACACGCAAGCTATGGCAAAACCCCGGGCAAGTCCAACAAGCAAAGAAGAGGAACATTATTTTGTGCAGAAGGAGGAGGAAGCTGGGAGGCGTTATTCTGAACAAAAGTGCATTGAACAAAAGCAGAAGTCTGGGCATGGTTCCTACTCGGCTGAGTTGCAGGGGCAGTGATATCGTGTAGGAGATGCAAAGTGCATCTTTCACTTGCTGGGTCTGTAATCGGTGACCTTTCCTCCTACTGATTTTCCGTTTGGGGTCTGTAATCGGCAATTCTTCCCGTAATTGAAGTTGAGTGGTAAGGCTTCCCTTTCTAACTTGCTCTTCTCTCCTCCTTTCTCCATTTTAGTGAGGTTTCTCTTTATTAATATTCACAGGAATGATGCCTGAGTTTGTCTTAAAGGCTGAAAAAGAGGCCAAGTGAAGACCGTGGGAAAGAGGAAAGGGCAGCCTTCCAAGCAACAGAAGTAAACACAAAGCATTCAAACATTTCCAAGGATTTGGTGTGACCTGAACTAAGGTGGCAAAAGGTTAAGTGGTGGGGAAAGAGGCCAGACTGTCAATAGTTTATTGAGTGATCTGGGATTTCCCCCCACCCCTCCGGAAAGTAATAGGCTGCCTTCCATAGATTTCATATAGGAGAATAAGCAGCTTTTTCTCTAGAAAGATCATACGGGAAGCATTATAGAACATGGTCTGGAAAAGGGAGAAAATGGAATCAGCGAGGTGAACTATAACACTGTCGAAGAGATTGGAGCAGGCAGGAGAAATAGTGACAGATGCCGTGAAAGCGTCTCTAAAGACCCATCCTACACAGAAAGACTTCTCTGATTACGTTAGTTTTCAACGTCCACCTCCCACCCCACCCACATTCCTACAGCGCTTGTGAAATCTGTGGCCCAAACTTATGCATTTAATTATCTTTTCTTTTACTCCCTAGTTGTTTCCTGTACAATTCTCTAGTCTCCCTAGTTAATACAAGAAGTGTTTATAGAATTAAAATGGCTTGTAAGTCATCTAGAGTCCGTTCATGCATTCGGTCGCGCCGGGTAGTCAGGCCCAGTTCATAGCTGGTGGAACGGGAAGCACTGACTGAGTCATTTCACCCTGTTGGCCATCAAACTGTCCCTTCCCGGGAGACTTAGCAGGCGGAAACCTCAAGAGAGCCTCGAGCTGCCAACCACAGCTGCTGGACCCCCTGCGTCCACCAGAGGGCGCTCTCCGGGTTTCCTCACTTCGGGAAGCCGGAACCTTCCGGTCTCACGACGGAGCAAATGAACCCTGACGTATTTCGGCCCTCTGCTGTTGCCGTAGTCCCGGACAGTAAACAGGAAGTAGAATTGCACGGTCGGGTGAAAAAGGACTCCGAAGGGGTCCGCTCCCGCGGTAACGCGCGCTTCCGAGGGAGTGTCCCCTCTGTTTCTATTTTGGGGACTCGCGGGCGCTTTCTACCCCAGAGAAGGTACTTTGCTCTTACCTCTTCGTACAGTGTCCCCAGAACCATGGCCGAATACTCGTATGTCAAGTCCACCAAACTCGTGCTCAAGGGAACCAAGGCGAAGAGGTAAGGCCAAAGTTTGTGCGGGAGTTTGTGCGGACTCTCCCCGCCCCTCCCTGGCCGAGAGTCTCGCGGATTCCCTAAGACAGCTGTTAACTCAGGCTCCCCGCCCGGGTCCTGGCCTCTGGTCCCGCGTGGACTGATGCTGCGACCCAGGTCCCAGCACCCGCACAGGTGCTGCCGGAGACCCACGCCCAGGCTGTCGCGCCTACAGGAGAGCGACGCCAGTAGCCCAAGAGCCACGAGCCTGGGTCCCTTGATAAGGCCCCACTGCAGACCTCCGCGTGATGGGTCTGATGGTGTGGGTCATGACAGTAACTTCCTTTATTAGGGAGCGTTATTTCCCCCTTGTCTCCCGCCCCCCCCCCAAGATTCTTAATTAATTCTTGATACAATATGCAGATGTGGATTTTGAGAGGGATATGAGCTCACATCTCAACTCCCACCAGTTTTGCGATTTGGCAGGTTTGCTAATATCCTTGAGCTTCCGTTTACTCATTTATTAAGAAACATTAGTGGCACGGTAAAAGAACTATTATGAGGATTAGATCCGATAACACGTACGGTAAGTAGAGCCAAGTGCAAGGAGAAGATGAAAGATGAAAGAAAGTGCCAAGGAGCAAGCTGAAGGCACTGCGCTTGGGAACTCTGCTTCGGAGCCTGGAATCACAGAGAATTTATCCTGAATAATTCTGAAACTTGTACTGTCGGAATTTACAGGAGAGAGGGGAAGAGTTAACTTCTGAAAACTTACATTATGATGAAAATACAAGCAGGGGTGTCTTACAGTCAATACCCTTCTATCTTAATTAACACACATACAACACTTTCTGTGTGCTCAACAACGATTCTAAGCACTGTGCCTGTAACTTTTTTTTGAACCACCTCTGGATTTTTTTTATTACTGAGCGATAATACATATACCATAAAATTCACATTTTAAGGGACAGTTTTGTGATTTTTAGTGTGTTCACCAAGTTCACCACTATCACGCTGCAGAACATTTTCATCGTCATGGAAGGAAACCCCCTAATCACTAGCCGTCACTCTCCATTTCTTTCCATCCTTAATCCCTGGCAGCCACTCATCTGCTTTCTGTCTCTGAGTATCTCAGAAAAACAGAGTCCTACAAGATGCAGCCTTTTGTATCTGGCTTCATCCACACTGTGGCATGTATCAGTACTCTTATTTTCATGGCTGCGTAACATTCCACTGTATAGATGTAACATGTTTTGTTTATCCATTTTGTTGATGAACACTGGGTCGTTTCCCCGTATTGGCTATTATGAGTAATGCTACTATGAATATTATAACATTTGCATGTGGCCATGTGTTTTCACTTCTCTTAGGTATATACCTAGGAATAAATTGTTAGGCCATATGGTAACTCTGTATTTAAGTTTTTGAAGAACCCCAAACTATTTTTTTAAAGTGGCTATACCATTTTATATTTTCACCAGCAATATATGAAGGTACATATTAACTCTCAGTCATCACAGTAACCTTAAGAGCAGTTAAATTATTATCCTCATTTTAGAGGTGAGAAACTGACAAGTGATAGAGTAGTTTTCCAAAAGCGAGAGAGCTCAGAAATGACAGTATCAGGATGAAAAAGGCAGTTTGGCTCGAGTCTGTTCTCTTAACTATAACACAGGACACACAGAATCAGAAGTGACTTCTCAGGATTAGAGGGAAGAGGGTATATCGCTGTAGATAACCATAAATCAATAACTCATAAGTCCATGTACAGCTTAAAAGATTCCTCTAAGATTGCATTTTGTGATATTTAACATCAAATCAATATTTCTAAACTCATCTATATGAATGATCTCCTGCAGTAAGAAGAAAAAGACCAAAGAGAAGAAGAGAAAAAGAGAAGAAGATGAAGAAACTCAACTTGATATTGTTGGTAAGTTCTTTTGTTTTTTTTTTGAGAGAGAGAGAATGAGAGAGAGAGAGGGTACCAGCAGGGAAGGGACAGAGAGAGAATCCGTGGGCTTGATACCACAAACTGTGAGGTCATGACCTGAGCCAAAATCAAGAGTCAGCTGCTTCACCGACTAAGCCACCAGGTACCCCAATTTTCTGAACTTAATTATGTGAAAAGCTAACACAGGTTGAGAGGCCTTTAAAAATATTTTCTTAGGGGGGCGCCTGGGGAGCTCAGTCGGTTAAGCATCCAATTTTGGCTCAGGTCATGGTCTCACAGTTTGTGGGTTCAAGCCCCACATCGGGCTCTGTGCTCACACCTCAGAGCCTGGAACCTGCTTCGCATTCTGTGTCTCCCTCTCTCTCTTTCCCTCTCCTGCAAATGTTCTGTCTCTCTGTCTCTCTCTCTCAAAAGTAAATAAACATTAAAAAATTTTTTTTCTTAGGGATTAAGTAGTATAAAGAAAATCAAAAGACTAATTTATAGATTTCTTAAAGTGTTCAGTATTATTTACAGTTGTGGATTCCTTTTATTGTCTCCCACAGTAGATGTCACTGACGCCTTCTCTTTTTCATCATCAGAACAAGGCACAGAGAGAGGAAACACAAACTCTCTGATTTAAAAGATACCATCATACCATAATAGCCTAGAGATTCTGAACATAATTTTAAAGACCTGATATAGAGAAATATTATTTAATCAAATTTATTTCACAAATTATTTTCTTGGAACATGTATGCATTTTAATTGTAGAAGCCAGTGATACGCATGTCCCTAAAGGAACAGTAAAAATAATGCGCAGTAAAAATGATTATTTTGTATACGTGAAATGAATGAAAATCTTAATTGAACAGAACAGAGCATCACGGTCGCCTGTAAATGGTACCGGAGATAAACTGACCCAAACACGTTTAACAGCCTGTGTTACTTTTACTCCTTCTGTCCTTTCCACGGCTGTACTTTAAGGCAATTTTTCCCCTCTTTTAAAACTTGGCCAGTTGCGTTTTGAAATTTCATAAATTATGACTCCTTTACATTTTATATGAAATGGTATAAAGCTAATAATCTAGAACATTTCACCTTTTTTTGTAATAGCAAATGAACAGTTCTGAAATTAGGATAAATATCTTGGCTAGATAGCTAGATATAAAACTGCTATGTCAAAGGATAGGTGAATATTTAGTTATGTAAGAACCACCAAGAATGTTTGGAAGTGGTTGCACCATTTTAGACTCCCACCAAGAAGTCACACAATCCTGTTATCAGTCTTCACTCCCAATCTGGGGTTTAACCTTTAATTTGCCAAAATGGAGTTTTTCTAAAAGCAAAAGTATGAAATATTTTTCAACTGTAATAAAATTCACATGTCACATTTTATTGAGTGTTAGGTGTACAACGTGGTAATTTGATATATGTATATATGAGCTTTTAGTTTTTATATAACTTTATTACTTTCTTTTTCTACTATGGCGGCCGCCTTATATCCTCAATCTAAGAAATTATCGCTTACCCCGGGTCATGAAGAAACTGTTCCACATTTTCTTTAAGAACGTTCATAGTTTTAGCTCTTACATTAGGTCTGTGATCCGTTTCAAATTAACGTTTGGTATGGTGTGAGGAGTCAAGGTTCTTTATTTTATGTTTATTTACTTTGAGGGGGGCTGCAGAGAGACAGGAAGGGAAAGAGAATCCTAAGTAGGCTCCACGCTGTCAGCACATTGACGGACACGGGGCTTGAACTCACAAACCATGAGATCATGACCTGAGCTGAAATCAAGAGTTGGATGCTTGACCGACGGAGCCACCCAGGGGCCCCAGAAGTTCTTTTTCCGTTTTTTCATGTTGATATCCAGTTGTCCCATCACCACTGTTGGACACTTTCCTTTTCTCCACTAAACTGCTTTGATATATTTATGAAAAATCAATGGACTTTATATATGTTGACATATTTCTGGATGCTGTTTCACTGATTTGTATGTTATTCTACTGATATATTTGTCCTGATTACCATCACTTCAGATGTTTTGAAAGCAGGTGATCTTCCGGGTTCATCCGTGTTATAGCATGTGTCAGAATTTCCTTCTTGTTTTAAGACTGAGTAATACTCCACTGTGCATAGAGACCTCATTTCGTTTCTCATTCATCTTTTGGTGGACATCTGGGTCGCTTCCACTTTCTGCCTGCTGTGAATAATTCTGCTATGAATATGGCTGTACAGATGTCTCTCCAAGGTTTTGCTTTCAGTTCTTCTGGGCATATGCCTGGAAGTGGAATTGCTGATCTTATCGTAATTCTATATTTTATTTTTTGAGGAAACTCCAAACTGTTTTGCATCGTGGTTGTACCATTTTACATTCCCACCAACATTCCCATTTCTCCATATCCTCACCAACACTTATTATTTCTGGTTCCATGATAATACCCATCCTAATGGGTAAGAAATGGTATCTCATTATGATTTCCATTTCTGTTTCCCTAATGATCAGCAATATTAAGCAATTTTCATGTGCTCATTGGTCATTTGTGTATCTTCTTTGAAGAAATATCTATTTAAGTCTTATGCCCGTTTTTTGAACTGAGTTTTTAAGTTCTTTATATTTTCTGGGTATTAATCACTTAACAGATATGTGATTTACAAATATTTTCTCTGTTCTGTGGGTTGTCTTTTTACTCAATTGATAGTGTCCTGTGATGCACAAAAGATTTTCATTTCGATGAATCTGATTTGTCTAATTTTTCTTTTGGTGTTTGTGCCTTCGGTGTCCTATCAAAGAAATGATTTCCAAACCTAGTATCATGAGGCTTCTGCCATATATTTTCCTTTAAGAGTTTTATAGTTTTAGCTCATAAATTTAGGTCTTTGATCCATTTTGAATTAGTTTGTGTATGTGATATTAGGTAAAATCCAACTTCAAATGAGTGAAAATTTTACTAATTTTTTATTGGTTATAAAACTCCTTCCCTGTTTAGATGAATAGGAAATCTTGTACAGTGTGATAAATTCAATTTTTAAAAACTTTTTTATGGAAATTTTCAAATTAATACATAAGTAGAGAGAAAAATATAATGAATTTCCGATGTGCCCATACCCCAGCATTAGTAATGACTATTATTTTGACACTCTTGTTTCATTTACATACTTCCCTCTCTGAAATAATATCCTATACACACTTCTTTCTGGAGAATTTTTATTTTATTTTATAAAACGTTTTATTTATTTGTTTGGGGGGAGAGGGAAAGTGCGCCTGAGCAGAGGGAGGGGCAGAGAGGGGGAGAGAGAGAATCTCAAGTAGGCTCCGCACCATCAGCGTGGAGACATGGGGCTCCATCTCATGAGCCATGAGATCATGACCTGAGCTGAAATTGAGAGTCGGATGCCCAACTGACTAAGTCACCCAGGAGAATTTAAAGGAAAACACAAATATTATGTCATTCTACCCATGTGTACATACATGTACAGTGCTTATAAAGTCAGTCTCTCTCTTCTGTTTGCTCTTTCTTTTAATACAGAAGAGTATGTCATTATCAGACCTGACAAAATTAACAAGAAATTCTTTAGTGTCATCTGATATCTTATTAATTACTGAAACATTTCTCCTTTAGCTAAAGTATAATTCAGTTTCATACTCAACAGTGAAAATGTGAAAGCTTTTCCTTTAGGATCAGGAACAAGTCAAGGATACCTACTCTTGCCACTTTTATTCAACACAGTATTGGAAATCCTAACCAAAGCAAGTAGGCAAGAAAAAAAGAAAGAGCATCTAGATCAGAAAGGAAGAAATAAAACTGTCACTATAGGCAGGTGATATGATCTTATATATAGAAAACCTTAAAGACTCCACCAAAAAAAATGTTAGAATTAATAAATGAATTCAGTAAAGTTACAGGATACAAAATCAACATATAGAAATCTGTTGCATATCTGTACATTAATAATGAATTACCAGTAAGAGAAATTAAAATAATCCCATTTACAGTTACACCAAACAGAATAAACTACCTGGGTATAAATTTAACCAAGGATGTGAAAGACCTATACATTGAAAACTAAGACATTGATAAAAGAAATTGAGGAAGACATACAAATGGAAAGATTCATTCTCATGGGTCAGAAGAATTAAATTGTTAAAATATCCATAGTACCCCAAAGCAATCTACAGATTCAGTGCAATCCCCATCAAATTTCCAGTGGCATTTTTCACAAATAATGAATAAACAATCCTAAAATTTGTATGAAACCACAAAGACCCCAGTAGCTAACTCTCTAGAGAAAGAATAAGGCTGAACGTACCATACTTCCTATTTCAAAGTATATTACAAAGCTATACTAATAAAAACAGTTTGGTATTAGCATAAAAACAATACATAGATCAATAGAACAGAAAGAAGAGCCCAGAAACAAACTCATACAATAAACATAGGGATGCATATTATCTTTTTGAATTAGTGTTTTTGTTTTCGAGTAAATACCTAGTAGGGGAATTCCTATATCGTACGGTAATTGTATTTTTAATTTTTTGAGGAAACACCATATGGTTTTCCACAGTGGCTGCCCCACTTCACATTCCCACCAACGGTGTGCAGGGTTCATTAATTTTTGTCCACGTCTTTGCCAACACTTGTTATTTCTTGTCTTTTTTTTAGTTTAACTGTTCTAACAGGTGTTAAGGTCCTGTCTCATTGTGGTTTAATTTGCATTTCGCTGATATTCGTGATATTAAGCATTTCTGTGTGTCTCTTGGCCATCTGTATGTCTTATTTGGAAATTTTTCTATTCAGGTCCTCTGCCTATTTTTTTCTTCTTTTGGTGTTGAGTTGTGTATGTTCTTTATAGAGGTTGCATATTAACCCCTTATTGGATGTATCACTTGCAACGAGCTTCTCCCATTCAGTAGGTCGCCCTTTTATTTAGTTGATGGCTTCCTTCACTGTGCAAATGCTTTTCGTTTTTGTGTGGACTCAATAGTTTAATTCTGCTTTTGTTGCCAGAGGAGACATATCTAGAAAAATGTATCTATGACTGATGTCAAAGAATCAGGAGGGATGGATACTGCCTGTGTTTTCTTACAGGAATTTTATGGGTTCAGGTCTCACATTTAGGTCTTTATTTTGAGTTTATTTTTGGATATGGCATAAGAAAGTGGTTCGGTTTCCCCAGCACCATTTGTTGAAGACTGTCTTTTCCCCATTCTGTATTTTTGCCGCCTTTGTCATAAATTAATTCACCATAAAAGTGTGGCTTATTTCTGGAATCTCTGTTTTGATGCCCGTACCATGTTTCACAGCCTTGTAGTATCTCTTGAAATCTGAGATGGTGATACTTCCGGCTTTGTTCTTCTTCTTCAAGATTGCTTTGGCTACTTGGGTGGGATCTTTTGTGGTTCCGTACAAATTTTAAGATTATTCTAATTCTGTGAAAAATGTTATTTTGATAGGGATTGCATTTATGTGCAGCATCAATAGGGGAATAGGTGAAAGAGAATTAAAAGTACAGTTACCTTGGGGCACCTTGGTGGTCATTTGGTTGAGCGTCCCGTTCTTGGTTGCAGCTCGGGTCATAATCTCACGGTTTGTGAATTCAAGCTCTGCATTGGGCTCTGTGCTGACAGTGTGGAGCCTGCTTCAGATTCTCTGCCGCCCTTTCTGTCTGCTCCTCCCCCATTCATACTCTGTCTCTCAAAATAAACATTAAAAAAATTTTTATAAATAGCACACTTATCTTGATGAGCACTGAGAAATGTATAGAATTACTCAATTAATGGAACATGGATACTAATTTACTTGAATTTAAAGATAAATAAAAAAAGAAACCCATTTCTATTTGTATACATAGTGTATATAGTTTCTGCTCATTTTGTTTCTAATCTAAAATCATGGTAAGAACACTACTAGACCATAAAAAAGAATGAAATCTTGCCATTTGCAATGACATGGATGGAGCTAAAGAGTATTGCATTAAGCCTAATAAGTCAGAGAAAGAAGATACCATATGATTTTACTCCTATGTGGAATTTAAGAAACAAAACAGATGAACATAGGGGAAAAAAAGAGAGAGAGGGACAAGCCAGAAAACAGACTCTTAACTCTAGAGGACAAACTGAGGGTTGCTGCAAGGGAGGTGGGTGGGGGCCTGGTGACAGGCATGAAGGAGGGCACTTGTCGTGAGCACTGGGTGTTGTATGTAAGTGATGAGTCACTAAGTTATACACCTGAAATGAATATTACACTGTTTGTTTAACTAACTGGAATTTAAATAAAAACATTTAAAAAATTTAAAAATAGTGTGCTGGGAAGTCTTTCTGGAAGGATACGTAAGAAACAGGTTATAACAGTCATTGCCTCTGAAAACGAATCATGGATGACTGGGGATGGAATGAAAGAGACTGTTCTCTATAATTCTGTGCCTTCACATGTTCTGCTGTTCTTTATTTTTTTTTTAATGTTATCTTGATTGTGCTGGTAGTCACGTCTGTACACATATATTTAAACACACAAATGAGTGTGTGTAAAACTAATGAAATCTGAATATGGCTCATGGGTATAAAGGGTAATCTGGTTTTCATGTTGTGCTGTAGTCATGCAAGATGTTACCACTGGGAGAAGTGAGTAAAGGGTACAGAGATTGCTCTGTATTATTTCTTACAACTGCAAAGTAAAAAAGTTTTAAAAAATAAGTTGTAACAACAAGAACAACAAATAACCTTGTATCAGATCTAACATTTAAAATACTGATTTTACTTTTTAGGAGCCTGGTGGACAGTCACAAACTTTGGTGAAATTTCAGGAACCATAGCAATTGAAATGGATAAAGGAACCTACATACATGCGCTTGACAATGGACTTTTTACACTGGGAGCGCCACATAAAGAAGGTTTGTGTCTAGTAGAAGCAATGAAAGGGCAAAGACCACTGACAGAATAGATTTTATAACATTCATTCACTTAGGCCAAATTCTAACTAGTCTCCAGTATATTTCAAAGGAACAAAATCCGTTGCATTTGACTCTTCGCCTTTTTTCCTTCCTTAATATTTACCACTTATTAGCAGATCCTTCTTTTTCAGTTATAAGCATTTGAAAACATTGTATGTGGTTCCAGAAGAGTATCTATGGAAATCCAAAGCAACATGAATAATTGAAATTGAAAGGGAATCCTGGTTGAGTCAAAGCTTTGATTCCTTTATTCTTTAGACCTTTTGTCAAAACTAAGCCCGAGCATGATTGACAACTTGAAGTCTTGTTATTCCTTCTAGCCCATCAGAATAAGCACTAATGAGATAAATAGCTAAAGATAAAAAGCAGTATCTTTTGGCCTCAATGTCCATCGCTTGAATAAGTTAAAGCTTTAGTTTTTTAAATATTAAGGGCTTATTTGTCTATGTACAGAGTATATTTTATATATATATTTTAACGTTTATTTATGTATTGAGAGAGAGAGAGAGAATATGCATTAAGGGGGGAGGGGCAGAGAGAAGGAGAGACAGAATCCCAAGCAGGCTCTGAATCATCTACTCAGAGCCTCGTGTGGGGCTCGAACTCACAAACTGCAAGATCATGACAGGAGCTGAGATCAAGAACCAGGCACTTAACCAGCTCTGCCACCCAGGTGCCCCTGTACTAAGTGCATTTTAAAACACAAAAAGAAAAAAAACTTTTTTATTGTTTATGTATTTATTCTTGAGAGAGAGAAGAAAGCACAAGCAGGAGAGGAGCAGAGAGAGGAGGCACAGAATCCGAAGCAGTCTCCAGACTCTGAGCTGTCAGCACAGAGCCTGATGTGGGTCTTAAACCCACGAACCATGAGATCGTGACCTGAGCTGAAGTTGGATGCTTAACCCATTGAGCCACCCAGGTGCCCCGAAAAAGAAAGTATCTTATAAGTGACAGACTAAGCACCGTCCTGACCTATTAAGTGTGTAAACTAATACTGTAGTTCTAAGAAGATAAATAGATCTTGATACTTTGAATCTGAATAGTATATTACATCAAAATATCACAATATTCTTATTTAATTTTAAAAGAAAACTACTTTTTTTTAAAGCTGAAGAACATCTTTACATGTGTATTTGTAACAAATGTCAAATCTATTCCAAATTGCTTTTTCCCCACAGTTGATGAGGGCCCTAGCCCTCCAGAGCAGTTCACAGCTGTCAAGTTGTCTGATTCCAGGTACGTTGAACTATAATTCATAACCTTTTATTTTTTTAACTTAATTTTATTCACTGAAAAATTCCAATACATAGCTAATTAATTAAGCCAACTTAATTCCACAGGGTTATTTTGAGGTAAAAATCAAAACAATCTTTTTGGAAGTCTATTTTGTGACGTGTTAAAAATACAACATGTGTCCCATATTTAGGTATTATTACATTTCATTTGCAGTAACTGTGTCTTTGAAAGAGAATTAAATCTCAAAAAAAAAAACATACACGATGATTCCTAGCAATATATAGACTAGGAAAAAATGAGGATTAATACTGCCACATACCGAGTAAGATGTAGATTAGAGGAAAGACCATGTGAAGAAAGCAGACATGAGACCCCGGGGTCTGGTGCTGCTGCGTTGTGTACACTCACTGGTCGGAAGTCAAGAGATAAACACGAAGATAGAAGAAGGGAAAATTGTTAAAACCAGTCCATGAAAAGCAAAAGAATAGTTTACTATTTTCACAATGATTTCATAAGCTGGCTTATATTCTCACAGAAGTACAGAATGATACTTTGGGTAGAACACACAGAAATAGAATGTCAGTATTCTAATAACTAGCTGCATCAGTGTGATAATCATTTGCATTATATCCTTAACTATAAGCGAATATAAAATCAACCCATTGGCATCATAAGGGACTGGTAAGCTAAAAAGTCAGAAATCATTTTTTCTTTAAAAAAATCACATTAAGATTATTACTTCTGTACTTTTGTTTGAGGGCAGATAAGTATGGTTAATAAAAGCAGCAGCAGAACAATCAGACACTAATGTCTTTACAACTATAGGCAAACAAGGCAAATGTGTGTAACAATTTTAAGAATCAGGGAGTTTTTATTCTTTACATGTGTGTATAGGATTCATAATACTAAGAAAAAATAAGACACCAATAGAAAAATGAAGAAAAAGATAAAAACTAAAAAGGAAAGGAAAAGAAATACAAATGTCACAGTGAATAACGTAACCTAGGCCACTATTTTTCCTATATTTGATATTCCCATTTTTTTTAAGTTATACTATGAAAAAAGCTATCGTAAAACAATACTCTCCGTTTTTGAGGTGAGAATGTTAAGTTGATAAACTTTTTCTGGGAAGCGATTTGATAGCATGCAGTAGAAGTTTTATAAGTAGAATATATAATTATATATAGAGAACTACATTTTCCGATACGGTAGTCACTAGACACAAATGCTTTTGAAAATTTGGACCGTGGCTATTCTGGATTTTTATTATCCACACACACATTATTTTTATGTTCCATACTTAATTTTCTTTCTCTCAGTTTGTAACATTTCTTTTTTGTCACTCTAAAGGATTGCCCTGAAATCTGGCTATGGAAAGTATCTTGGTATTAATTCAGATGGACTTGTGGTGGGTCGTTCGGATGCAATTGGACCAAGAGAGCAATGGGAACCAGTCTTTCAAGATGTAAGTGCTGTTGTTGTTTATAGTAAAGCTTCTTATCAAGGAAAGATACGGTCTTTAACAGTCAATGAGAGTACGTGTTCTATAAAACAAGAAAAAAAGAGTGAAGTAATATAAATCATTAAATTGGACAAAACCAATATGAACTTATAACCTTAAAAAGATATAAAAAAATAGTGCAACACAGCAAAATAAATAATCAACAAAGTGAAAAGACAATCTATGAAATGTGAAAACATATTTGTAAACTATATTTCTGATAAGGGGTTGATATGCAAAATATATAAAGAACTGATGTAACTCAATAGCAAAAAAACAAATAACCCAATTAAAAATGGGCAAAAGACCTGATTAGACATTTTTTTTCCCAAAAAAGATGTAAGAAAGGCCAACAGGTACATGAAAAGATGCTCAACATCGCTGGTTGTTGGGGAAATGCAAACCAGAAGCACAGTAAGATGTCACTTCATGCCTGTTAGAATGGCCGTCTTCAAAAAGACGAGAGATAAGGCTTTTGAGGTTGTGCAGAAAATGGGACCTTTGTGCAGCAATCCCACATCTGGGAATCTATCCAAAGGAAACAAAGATTTCACTAACTTGAAAAGATATGTTCACAGTGGTACTGTTTACAGGACCTGGCGACAAGCTAGGCAGACGAAAGGATAAAGAAGTTATCACACACACACACACACACACACACACACACACTGGAACAGTATTCAGCCATGACAGATGAGTAAATCTTGCCGTGTGCAAGAGCATGGGTGGACCTTGAGGACATTCTGAGTGAAATAAGTCGCAGAAAGACAACTGGAGGCTCTCCCCTACATGTGGGATCTTAAATAATAACTAACTAACTCAGACTCAGAAAAAGACATCAGACTTGTGGTTCCCAGAGCGAGGGGTGTTGGGAGCAAGAATTAGAGGAGGAACGTGGCCGAAAGGTGCAGAGTTGCAGCGACGAGACAGACACGTGCCAGGGACACAGTGTGAGCCTGAGGACCCCAGCCGCCCCTGCTGTGTGATGTGCTGGGAAGGTAAGGGAGTAAATCCTGAGTTCTCATCATGAGGGAAAAGATTTTTTTTTTCCATTTTCTGCTTTCTTGTTATTGTAACTGCAGGAAATGATGGGTCTAACTACACTTACTGAAATAATCATTTCACAACATGCATTAAGTCAAACCATTTTGCTGTATACCTTAAACTTACACAGTGATTTTGTCAGTTATATCTCAATAAAAGCTGGGGGCGAGGGCAATAGTGCAACAAAAGTAACAATAATACTTTTGCCCACTGTCATTACTGTATTCCCTTGGTGCCTGGATTCGGTTCTTATTTTTCATTAAAGATCCCAGACTTCCCAGAGGGTAGCCCATTTTATGTCTTAGGGCAGGAGAACAGGATACTTCAGGAATACCTTCTTAGCAGAAATTATGGTGCTTTCAGAAAGAGTAGAGACTGTGGCAAGAGAACAGTGGAGCAAGCTTATGGCCTGCTTGTGACATTTTGTGCATAAAATAGTAAATAAAATCAAATTAGTCTATAAACATCTGAGTTCACGGTAAAACTCAAGAGCAAATCGTGTGCCAGAAGATAGTGTTAGTAGAAGAGAAGGATGAAGATAATATATTAATTTCTGTTGATCTTAGTAAATAGGCACGTAGCAATGGGTGGATGTTTTGTTAAGTCTGTGTCTGTTTATTCAGAATGCCTAAGTTCCAAAAACAAAAAAACAATAACATACAAGTTCCTTTTTCTATTTGTGTAAGCAGTAAGGATTGAACAAAAATATATCAGAGCTAAACAGTCTCTGAGCTAAAGGAGATACTGTATCAACCTCTGTACAGAGCTCTACACAGCTCTGTGTATTTAGCTCTATACACAGCAGAGAGGGAACAGTGTATGGAGAACAAGAAGGAAGGGTGGCCTCCAGTGGAAGAGGAGTTTGCTAACAGCATAGCCCCAGTGGGGAGAGACAATAACGAATTCAAAGTAGGATCCCACGGTGTTTTCCATATGCCACACATCCCCCCAAAAAGAGAGAATTATTTAGACTTGTTCCCTCCTAGAATAAAATCTCTGGGTCAGCAGCTTTCAAATTTTTTTGACCTCAGTCCAGTGAGAAAAACATTTTTACATTGCAGCCCAGGACACACATTGTACTTAGTACCTGTTTATTTTTAAAATTCTTTTTTATTTTTGAGACAGAGAGAGACAAAGCATGAGCCAGGAGGGGCAGAGAGAGAGGGAGACCAGAATCGGAAGCAGGCTCCAGGCTCTGAGCTGTCAGCACAGAGTCCGACGTGAGGCTCGAACCCACGAACGTGAGATCATGACCTGAGCTGAAGTTGGAGGCTTAACCGACTGAGCCACCCAGGTGCCCCACCTAGTACCTGTTGAATCTTTGTGTTGTGCACTTCAGTGTTTTCTAGTCTGTTGTACCTTTTTCTGTGTCTTTTTTTTTTTTAATACTGGGCAAGACCCGCTAAATTGATTTCATAAACCCCTTGTAGGTGATCCTACGAACACGGTAAAGTACTTCTAATAAAAATTATATCAACAGGGGCGCCTGGGTGGTTCAGTCCTTTAAGCGTCCGGCTTCAGCTCAGGTCATGATCTCACAGTTCATGGGTTCAGGCCCCACGTCGGGCTCTGTGCTGACAGCTAGCTCAGAGCCTGGAGCCTGCTTCGGATTCTCCTCTCTCTCTAACCCTCCTCCCCTGTCATGTTGTCTCTCTCTGTGTCTCAAAAATTTAAAAAAAAAAAAAAAGAAAAGAAACAAAAAATTCTATCAACAGAAAAGGCCAGTATATCATCAGGCCACCATGATGATAAGCCAGATACTCCACTCATATAGGATGTTAGGGAAGTTCGTTGCACTTTGTTTTGGGGAAAGACATGAACTTTTTAAAATTTAAATGAAAAAGACACATAAAAGTTCCTGATGGAACAAGGAAAACTTGATTGCTAAGAAGGATTCGGCTGTAAATTACGGGTTTAAATTACACTGGACGATACAGGCATACCCGGCTCACCAAGTATGGTCCAGATGGTAGGAAGCCCAGCCCAGGCCACCTTCATAAAATCAGTCACATCCATTCTTACCAGCCCTTTTGTAACTGGGTGTGCTGTAAAATTATTAATACATTTTGTAATGGTTGCATTTGTATTTTGTCTGATGTTTAAGGTATTCACAGTTTTGCAAAAGATTCAACCATGTACCCAAGTCATAATTAAGCCTTATTTTGTTAAGGAAATTTAAATCTAAGTTTAGATAATCGAGAACATTCAAGTTTCGCCTTTTAGAATCTGTCTAACACAATGGGCATTAAACAACTGAAAAGAGTATGAAAGGGCGCGTGGGTGGCTCAGTCCGTTAAAGCGGCCAGCTTCGGCTCAGATCATGACCTTGTGGCTCAGGTATTCGAGCCCCGCATGGGGCTGTCAGCGCAGAGCCCGCTTCAGGTCCTCTGTCCCCGTCTCTCTCCGCCCCTTCCCCGCGCATGCTCCCTTGAGCTCTCTTTCTCTCTCAAAAATAAACATTAAAAAATAAAAAGAATATGAATATTTCTGTCCACATAAAAAAGTCCCTCAGACATTGATTCTTAACATTCTATGCAGTAAATTCAAAGCACCAAAAGTTAGCTTTTATTTTTATATTTTCTAATTATGAAGAAAATTTTACTTAAAACAGTACTACTTGACTAAATTACTGTGAATTATATAATTTTTTTATTGTTTCAAAAACTATTTTTCAAGCTGAACTAAATCAGTTATAACCTCAATACATCTTTGAGGCCAAAGGAAACAATTCTATTTCGTCTTATTAGTAGAATATACTAAAAATATTTCTTGTGGTTATCTTTGAGTAGTAAGATTCTAGGTGATTTTGGGTTTCTTTTCTTCTGTATGTCTTTTCATTTTCTGCATTTTCTCCCAATTCTTTTTACTGATTACTTTTAGACTTGAGGGTAAGAGGAGAAATAAATTTCATTCTCAACACATAAGAATTATTTTGTGGGTATTCTTGTGACATTTTTATTGTTTTGTTTTACATAGGGGAAAATGGCTCTGTTGGCCTCAAATAGCTGCTTTATTAGATGCAACGAAGCAGGCGACATAGAAGCAAAAAGTAAAACAGCAGGAGAAGAAGAAATGATAAAGGTAGCCGTGACTTTTTATACATTAATACATGTCACACGTATGATGTGTCTCATTAAAATGTTGAATAGTCATTTACTGTCACTTTAAAGACGTAATGCATCGTTTTCTATACTGTGGTACAAATAACCTTTATTTTTAATTATATATCCCATAACTGGTGGCTTGTTTGTACCATGTGGTAGAAAAATTACTCTCTACCTTGCCCACATGTATTAGTATCTTCCACATGCTTTTTAGGCCTTATATTTTCTTTTTAAAGCCTGTATTTTAAAATTTAATTTTTTAAATAGATATGTTCACATGATTCAAAATTTTAAAAATACAAGGATATTAAGACCCCACTGCCATCCTTCTGTAGCCTTCCAGAGTTTATAAAAATATGGATATGTTTATAATTTTACACAAAAGTTACCCTCCACTACACATTCCTTTACAACTTGATTTTTTTCCTTAATGTTGTATCTTGGAAATTTTCCTTTATCATTATGTAGAAATTTTTCTCTTGCTTTTTTTTAAAGTTAATTAATTGGTTAATTTTATTTATTATTTTTGAGAGACAGAGAGAGTGTGAGCAGGGGAGGAGCAGAGAGAGAAAGAGAGGGGGAGACACAGAATCCGAAGCAGGCTCTAGGCTCTGAGCCGTCAACAGAGAGCCCGACGTGGGGCTCGAACACACAAGCTGTGAGATCATGACCTGAGCCGGAGTCGGACGCTTAACCGACTGAGCCACCCAAGGGCCCCTTCTCTTGCTTTTTTTCAACAGCTACATGATCCTCCATTTTAGGGATGTACCATAATATATTTAATCAGTTCCTTACAAATGCAGATTTCGGTTCCTTCCAGTCTTTTGCTCTCACACACAGGGCTGTAGCACGGCTGAGCACTCACCCTCCTGCAGTTGTGCAGGTGTGTCTGAGGGTACATCCCCGCGAGCAGAGCTACAAGGTGTTCAAAAAGCGTTAGCTAACGCGTGTTGCAGTTACATAAACAAAAGAAAAACAAAGCCGAAGCAAGTAGCTGCAGGCACTCTGCGGAAGGTGGCACACCCGTCGTCGTGACTCTTCCTGGTGCTCCCAGGACACAGCTAGTGACTTTACCTCTGGGGGGACAGCCTGGGGCGCTCCGTATGTCCTCACCTGTTTTGATCAGTCACTTATGAAAGTCACACAGCTAGCCAGGAAACAGGTCGTGAGAAAAATACTGGTGGATTTCTCACTTACTTAAGAGTATGATTTTTGAAGAGAAATGAGGCAAATAAAATACAGTAACTTTGCACTTCATGGAAAAAAGATACTATGCTGTGCTTATCATTAATCACAACTGACTTTAAATTTTTAAATATTTTCGGGGTACCTGGGTGGCTCAGTCAGTTAAGCATCCGGCTTTGGCTCAGGTCATGATCTCACGGTTTGTGGGTTCCAGCCCCACGTCGGGCTCTGTGCTGACAGCTAGCTCAGAGCCTGGGGCCTGCTTCGGATTCTGTGTCTCTCTCTCTCTTTGACCCTCCCCTGCTCGCACTTTGAGAGCAAAATTAAATAAAAAAACATTTTAAAAAATTTAAAAAAATTTTTTTTAGATTTTTTTAATGTTTATTTTTGAGAGACTGAGTGGGGGAGGGGGAGACACAGAATCCAAAGCAGGCTCCAGGCTCTGAGCTGTCAGCACAGAGCCCATTGCAGGGCTTGAATTCACAAACTGTGAGATCAAGACCTGAGCCAAAGTCGGACACTTAACCTGACTGGGCCACCCGGGCGCCCCAACAACTGTCACATTTACCTGGGTCCATTGGTCACTCAGGACCTGGGAGCTGGGAGCAGTGAAAACCCAGGACTCTTCCCACCTTGCATTTTACTTCGCAGCCTCTGCTAGTCTGTATCATCCATCCACCTTTGTAATCTGACCTCATCTAGCAGAGCACAGTCCCCCCTGCCGAAAGCAGTACTGTCACATGCCCTTGCCGGTAATCTCCCCAGGTCTGTAGGGACTCCACTAACCACACCTGTCACACGCGTGGCATTGGTGCACGCCTGATCGGTCACTACTTTCTAGGCGGTCTGGGAATTGGACCCTGAGCCACAGCGCTCACGTCAGAGACGTAAATCCTTGGAAGTAGAATCCCAGTCCTTCTGGTTGCAAATCGCCAAATCCACGGGCCTGACTTTGGTCCCCACTGGTCCCCGTGGATCCCACTTGCTGTATCAGTTTATGGCATGTGATAGTAGATATCTGTCCCAATTTATGAGGACGTAAGATTTAGAAGGACGGATTCCAATTAGGTAAAAATGAGTTGTGTAATGCTAAAAGTTTTAATGGATTTGGAAATAGCCTATGCAAAGTAAAATAACTACTATCTTAAATTTTCAGTGTTATAAACACTGTCTACAGAATAATTTGAATATTTACTTTGATACCACCATTAAGTTTGTTGAATTATTGCCTAATTGCTCAGCAGGATCTGATCTATAAAATGTTTTTCCAAATAAATTTCTCTGTGTTTGATGCAAGGGCGCTAGAGAAACCTTGCATAAGAAATCATCTAGAGGGTTCTTACGAAATAGTGGGGAAGGGGAAGATTCGTGCATAACCTGTTGAGTTCTCTCCATTGTCCAGATTAGGTCCTGTGCTGAAAGAGAAACTAAGAAAAAAGATGATATTCCAGAAGAAGACAAAGGAAATGTTAAACAGTGTGAAATCAATTACGTGTACGTATTCTTTTCCTTTTCCACCTTATGGAGTTGACAGGTCCTTCTCAAGGCCTGGAGGACGAGAGGCAAAGCAGACTTGAGGACAAAGAACTAGGCTAATTGCTTCTTTCTCAAAGCTTCATTTTTCTGAATTATCGTGCTGGCCTTCAAAGCTAAAGTCACGTGGTTAGTCTGTGCTCCCTGTTCGTTAACAGAATGACTGTTGCTTATTAGTACATGAAGCCAACTAGATGTGCAGTGCCAGCACTCGGGGCCCCAGCCAGTGGCCCTCAGTGGAGGGGAGCCCGTGTAGTGCAGCGCAGCCACTGTCCTCTGCAGGGAGGGCCCCAGGCAGTGGCCCTCAGTGGAGGGGAGCCCGTGCAGTGCAGCGCACGCCCCTGTCCTCTGCAGGGAGGAGTGCCAAGGTCCTCTCTGCAGCTGAAAAGCTCTAGGTTACTTGTTTTTTTTTTTAAATGTTTTTAATTCTTTTAATGTTTTTATTTATTTTTGAGATAGACGGAGAGACAGCATGAGCAGGGGAGGGTGAGAGAGAGAGGGAGACACAGAATCCGAAGACAGGCTCCAGGCTCTGAGCTGTCAGCACAGAGCCTGATGCAGGGCTTGAACTCATGAACCATGAGATCATGACCTGATCCCAAGTCAGCCACTTACCTGACTGAGCCACCCAGGTGCCCCTACACTTTGTTTTCTTAAATAAATGAAACACTAAATATTTTTATAATCTCATGAGTGAACATGTATAATCAAAGTTTGAGATGATTTTCAAGAAAGGCATTTTCTTAACAGAAAGAAATTTCAGAGCTTCCAAGACCACAAACTTAAAATAAGTAAAGAAGACAGTAAAATTCTCAAAAAGGCCCGGAAGGACGGATTTCTGCATGAAACACTTCTGGACAGGTAGGGGTATTTTTACTTATTTCCAGCCATGTTCACGCTGCAGTAGAAATGGCATATGTGTAACCAATGTTCTTTTTCAGCTACTACAGTTCTTAGGTTTTTGTCTTCTAATTTGTGAACATTGTAATGTTACTTTAAAAGGCCATCATAAGTCTAGGAAAAGATCACCAATAAAGAATACCTAAAAATAGCCAGGTTCCAAAAACTTAAATGTTTTATTGTAAGAAATTCAGGTTTGACTGAAGCTTCTTCATGAATTTATTTATCATCATCTTTTTGTAACTGTTAGAACCAGGGCTAGAAAGAAGTAGTTTAATTTCAAAATTCAGTGGGTTCTAGTAGAGTAGTACAGATTCCTAAAAATGAGGTAAAAATAGATCAGTTTAAAAATTACTAAGTGAAATAAATGAAATTAAGGCACTTTTACCAAGTTGAATTCAGAGGTGTGCAGGGTATTCATCAGAGCACATTATTGATATTTATCTATTGCTATTCCTTTTTAGGTAGGTAACAGCCTAGATTTATAACATAAGAAATGAGTAGAGAGGGTTGGCTGTACATTTAGAACTGTAAATCAAATAACTGCCAGACTGAAAAGAGTGTGGTCGTCTGCCACTCCTTCAAGTCCTGTGTTGCAAAATTAGTCTTAAAATGTCTCTTTACATTACTTGGTAAAGATGATGTTTCATCATGTATTTCCTGGTAACTAAGTTGACCGTGTTGTTATCTGAAGTTAGTCAATGGTGTAAGAATTTTTCCTGCTGAGAAAGCATTTTTCTGGTTTTAAGAAATAAGAATAGGATGTAAAAATGTATATATATCAGGATATGGACATGAAAGAAGTAAGGTCCACATTTGTTAACTTATCGCTTATGAAAATAGAACATTGCCACTCTGTTAGGTAGAAGTTTAGGGAATGCTTAAATTCAGAGGCAATTAAAATTCTATTGTGGACTGAAAATGCTCTTAGGCAACATTTCTTAACTACTAGGAAAGACTTTCATAAGAACAGAATGCATTTAGTATGAAACATAACATTGAAAGGTTAAATTTTAATTTAAATACTTTAATATAAGTGGGATGGTGATATAATAACCAAAATTGAGTATGTATTTAGTAGCTGACTATGTATGGCATGTTTTACATAATTTTTATCATTTGTCTTTGTTTAAACAGGAGAGCCAAATTGAAGGCTGATAGATACTGCAAATGACCAGAATTTTTGTTTTTGTCTCCTCCTATTTGTTTTTTTCTGAATAAAATAATCATTGGAAGTGTTTTTACAGAGGGCTTGGGCTATTATGGAATTACTGCTGAAATAGCTAGTTTAAACAAGATGAATCAAGTTTAACTGAGATTCTTCATGGATGTACTTTTTAGTCAAGTGCCGTGTCTCACATGGAATTGAAACATTGAGTACACACAGAACATGCCACAGAGTTTTTTTCCTTTTCTAGATTTTCTGTCCTAAAGCATGAGGGGCTGCTCTGTGAACGCCATGTTTCTTGTGCAGCGTACGGAACGTCTCGCTGCTTTACAATATTACTTTACATTACTTTCTACCACCAAAGCTTCATTGGTGCCTTTAAAGGGATCCCAATCCAGTCAACAAGGCTTTGATTCTGCTTTCTAAATATTGCCCAAACCACACAAACCAAGCAGGTATTAGACAGGGGGAACTGGGAAAAGGGAAAGAAATAAGGTATTAGACAGTGAAATGGGAACAGGAAACATTACAAAAAAGCAAGTCGGCTCAGATTGGAGGATAAGAGTAAAATTGGGAAAATTCCCTACTTAGAACAGTTTAGCCATAGTGCATCCGTCTATTATGCTTTGGTCCTCACTTGTGGGGTGGGATGGAGCAGGGCTATTAAAGGTGTTCAGACACTACACATTGCTGCTGTCTGCGGTGCTGACGCCTCTTTCTGAATTCCTGAACACAGTATTCCAGATGTCCTCTAAACCTGTGAGTATTACAGAATCCAGGTTGTGTATCAGATGCCTGGACTTCACCCCTAGAAATTCTGCTTCAGCAGGACCAGGGTTGGCTGACGCTCTGTATGACTTTAGGATTCCAGGTTGATGATGAACAGCCAGGATTGAGACCTGCCTTACACGGCCAAGCCATGTCCCATCCTCAGCCTTGATCTTCCATCTGTCCCCAGCTCCGGGGTAACATGGCTCCTCTACGGCAAGGAAGCCAAGCCACCAATATCAACCTTATAAAGGAGCTCTTGCCGCAGATCTAGCCCTGACTTGCCACTCCATTTCCAAGAGCCGACATCCACCCATCTTGTGTTCTTCCTCCTCTGATCTTTAGGTTGTGAACAGCTTACTCTTTGGATCCTCCAAAGTAGTGGTTTTTGACCAGGGGCTGTTTTGCTTCCCAGGGGACATTTTGGAATGTCTGCAGATAGTCTCAACTGGGAGAGGGGGTGGGACTGGCATCTAGAGGCTAGACACCAGGGAAGCTGCCAGCCACCTGACAGCAGGACAGCAGCCCCCGCAACAAGGAACTTTCCAGTCAAGATGCTAACAGTGCCAGGGGTCTGACACCTGCCCTCGGACTCAGTCTGTTCCTTGCTTTTGTCAGATCCCAACCCATCGATAAAAAGAATTGTGTAGATACCTGCAGATTTCCAAGACCTCTCCTTGCCTGCTTAGCAAGTCTAGGATTGTATCCCAAAATTGACATTTTAACCAGAACTCCAGGTAATTCTGAAGCAGGTGATCTGAACTACACTTTGAAAAACACTCACTCACGAAATTATAAAGTCTTTCGTCCAACACTATCTTGGTACCTGATACCATCTGCCAACCGACTGATTTCCCTGGAACAAGCATTCTGTCTGCCTCAGTTTCTAAACATCATGCATTCCCGGATTCCCTGTCCCTGTGCTCACCCTCATGTCCCCCCCTGTCCAGAGAGCAGAACTAGTGATGGGTCCTGGCAACAGGGAAGGAAAGTACAGGTTAAAAATATGCACTGGCTGCCCTCATGGAGTTTGTATGCTTCTGAAGGAGCACAGTGGTAAAAATTCTCAGGGAATTGATAAATATTCCTTTCCTATTTCTATCATTGCACTTTATTCTATCCCTGGTACAGGACTGAAGTCAGTCCAGCAGAGTGGTGGGGTCAAAAATAAATGCATCTAAATGTTGTCATCTGCTCCACATTCAAAATCACATTCACTGTCAAGATGCCTTCTGGCCAAGCATCACCTGATTTATTCATCTAGTAGCCTTATCAAAAAGGTTATATATAATAAAAACATTAATCAAAGAAAAAGCTCCCCACATCCAATTTTCTTGACTGCTCCCATTTCAGATTAAATGATTTCAGTTCTTCTATCTTCAAGTTGACTGACTCAACTTTTTTACCATCTCCAAATTGCTGTTACACGCATTGGCTCAGGTCAGGATCTTGCGGTTCATGGGTTCAAGCCCTGCATTAGGCTCTGTGCTGACAGCTCAGAGCCTGGAGCCTGCTTCAGATTGTGTGTCTCTCTTTCTCTCTGCCATTCCCTTGCTTACACTCTGTCTCTCTCAAAAATAAAACATTTTAAAAATCCTCTAGAAGAACATATTTTCTGAGTGCATAGCAAGGACTTTTTTTTTTTTTTAGCAAGGACTTTTACATTAAGATCTGCGGGTGTTTATTTGTCTTAACAGTGTTTCGCAAATCTAATGAGGTTTTGCAACCCTGTCCTGAGTGCCGCTAGCAGAGCACAAGGGGTGTAGCGCTCCTCATTAGTGTTTATTTTTCCGTCATGCCATTTCCTAATTCTGGTCTTTAGATACCAAGTGGAATTGTGAGGAAGAGAACAAAGCACGCCTCTTTATTCCTATAGAACAGTGGAGACCTGAATAAAAGTAGATGCCAAGGTAGGGAATCGAGGCATGACTTCTGACCTTAGTTGCCTAAGTGCCACCTGACAAAAGTAGGTTGTGTAGCTGCAGTCGGTCCCATAGGGGGAAAAATAGGCAGTGCTTTAGGCTCCCAGTGTCTTATTTATTCTTTTTCTTTATTATCCCTTATGTCTGTTGTAAGTATTCGTCCTTATTTCTTTATTCTGCTGCTAAATATATTCCAAGGGGTTTTGTTCGTTTGTTCTTTAACTGATCGCAGAAAAACCCCAGGGATACACCTAGGTTCCGGAGAACTTAAAACTAGGATACTAGTTTAGCAGCCGGCCAGCACCATTCAGTTTGCTATTACCTGTCTGTGTAAAGTGACTTTCTCGGGTGTGGTGCTTATTTAGGAAAAACAGTGGACTTGAGACCAACCTAGGCTGTTCTACGCACCTCGACCCTAAATCCTCTTTTAAACCAGCTTGCACAGCCCCAGGAGTGGTTTTCAATTTATCCCTCCTACTGTTGGTCAGAAAAGTAATTTTCCCACCTGCCTGTGCAAACAGAACCCTCTTGCATGTTCCCTTGTTCTTCATTTCAGGCCACAAGTCCTCTCTAGAAGGTTCTCTATGCATCCCATCCCACCCCTCCTGCTTCCGCCCCTCCCCCTGGGACTGCCAACTTCGTTTCCCCACGTTTCCCCACGCTCCATTGACTCCTGTAGCCTCATGCCCCAACCGTGTGTCCTTTCCAGAATACCGAAAAATGGACAAAGACTTAAACATTTAGTAGAATGGTAAACACAAGTTTCTAATAAACAAATTTCCATTTAACTCACAAGAAAATGCCCCTTCTGCTTTTTCCAAGCCGAATTCAGCTTTCATTCCGGCACACCCAGAGTTGGAGACTCATATACCATGTCCCCAAGTATCCGTTTTGAAACTTCTCATTCTCCCCACCCATCGACTCAGGCTCTGAAGCACATACCACCCACGCCCATTATCACTGCAGTCCTGCTCTGCTCTCCAGCGTCCTGGCCTCCCTGACACCTGCTCACAGTCTGTCTTCTTGGGGGCTCCCACTGCCTCCAGCATTCACGCTATAGCGACCGTTCTTTCATCTGCCTTAGAAATTCTGTCCTCTCGGCTCAGCTGATCTTTCACTTTCACTCCAGCCCAGCGGGCTAAACACTGTGCTTTTGCCTCACAGATTGAAAATGCCGATCTCTACCTCTGAATGACGCTCCAATAGCATCCCTCTGCCCAGGGCACTGGTAGTTTAAAATGTTTTGAAATCTGCTTTCTCAGTGCCATGCCCTCTGCTATTAATAGATTTTATTTTCTTGAACTTAGTGTTTTATTTCTAAATCTAATTATTTTCTTTTTCATACATATTATTTAAGTTACTGCATTCAAAGAATTATAAAGTATCTCTTTCCAACCCAATGCTGGTATTTTCAGGAGTATGACAGCTTGGGTACCATGAATGGTACTCCTTGGTAAAACAACTATTCACTGGATAAAACATGGTTAAATATCTTTAAGTTTGTTTATTTTTGAGAGAGAGAGAGAGAGCAAGTGAGCACAGTGGAGGAGGGGCAGAGAGAGGGAGACACAGAATTGGAAAAAAAAATCCATGTGTAATTTGGTGATGCCTTACATTATTTTAGATACTACTTCATATATGATATTAATGCAGTTCCTTTATTTATTCAACAACTATTTGTTATAGTGTGCTAGTATGTGTCAGACACTGTTCTAGGTGTTGAGACTAAGCAGTAGACAAAAGAAAATCCCTGCCCTCATGAGGCTTACATTCTGGCCAGGAGACAGAAGCCAAACAAAAAGAAAATATGTGTAACAGCCGGTGGTGATGATGTTTGGAGTCAGGTTAGGCGGGAGGAAGAGTAAGGAAAACTGCTGAATCTTACACATGCTGCTGGTGTAAGGCTTCCCTGATAAAGGCCTATTTGAGCATTTGTGTGAACCACATGGATATCTGGGAGAGAACATTCTACACAGAGGGAGAAGTTAGTGCCAAGTTTCTCAAAGCATACTTGCCATGTTTCAAGTCTGTAAAGAAGACCAGTGTGGCTACAGAATCATGAGGAAAGGCAAAGCTGGAAGGACATGAGATCAGAGAAGTGGCAGGCCAGCCAGGTCCTAGGTGGCCTTGTGTGCCATGGTAAGAATGCTGGCTGCCATTCTGAGTGAGACAGGAAGTCACTGGACATGTGACATGATCTGATTCATGTGGAGATTACATGATGGGAAAAAGATACTGATTACAAAGTTATTACAATAATCCACATGAGAGTAACCTGGAACAATATGGAATTAGAACTGGCAAGAAGTGATCAAATTCTACATATATTTTGAAGGCAGAGGCAATAGGATTTGCTGGTATATGGTAAGAAAGAAAAATCAGGGGCGCCTGGATGGCTCAGTCAGTTGGGTGTCTGACTTCGGCTCAGGTCATGATTTCATGGTTCATGAGTTCAAACCCTGCATCTGGCTCTTTGCTGTCAGCGTAGAACCCACTACAGATCCTCTGTCTCCCTGTCTCTTCCCCTCCCTTGGTTGCACACGTACTCTCTCTCTTTCTCAAAAATAAACATAAAAAAAAAAAAAGAAGAAAAGTCAAAGATTTGGTCCAGGTCAACTAGAAAATGGCATTGTCATTTACTGGGGTAGAGACAGTGTGGATTAGGACAGAGAAAATAAAGAGTTCTTTTTTTTTTAATATTTATTTATTTTTGAGAGGGGGAGTATATGTGGGGGAGGGGCAGAAAGAGAGGGAGACAGAGAATCCCAAGCAGGCTCCGTGCTGTCAGCCCAGAGCCCAATGTGGGGCTCAAACACACAAACTGTGAGATCATAACCTGAGCCAAAGTCTGAGGCTCAACCGACTAGGCCACCCAGGCACCCCAAGAGTTCATTTTTAAACATGATAAGCTTAAGATACCTATGACATATCCAGAGTAGATGATGTTGAAAAGACAGAATTCAAGGGATCGGTCTGAACTGGTGATATAAATTTGAGAGTCATCAATACAGAGAAGGCATTCACGTCATGAGATTGGATGAGCTCACATCAAGAGTGAGCAGAGGAAAAGAAGGAAAGACATCTGAAGACTGAGCCCTGGGCCACCCCATATACACAAGTCAAATGATGCGGAGAAACCAACAGGGGATATTCAAGATCCTCTGAGGACCTTGTGCCAGTGAGGAAGAATCAAAGACGGTGGTATTTTTAAACAAATGGAAGTCAGATTTCCAATGTCTAAGATATAAATGTGGAATTGGGCATCTGAGGTAAAACAGAGGCCAAGAACATTACAAGGGAAGAGGTCAAGAAACCAGAATATTAAAAGGATTGTTTTTTTGTGGATATTGCAATCACCAAGAATATTGAAGATCAAATTAGAAAGAGTGACAGTGAGCCAGCTCTGGAAAATCTCCAAGGGGTGAGGGGAATCAGTACCCACTAGAGGTCTACAGCTGTCTAGTGTAATGGCACCAGCTTCCAAGTCAAGTAGCTGAGTCTGTCGCCGTTGGCAACATTAGGATGGCCATGCGAAAATGTTGATATTTAACTACTTTTTAGCCTACAAAAAGGCAATTGCATATGGTTCAGTCTAATAACTGAACATATATAAAATGTTTGAATGTGTATGTGTTAGTGATATTTTTTCAGTTGTAGACTCGCTGAGATCAGGAATTTGTATTTCACCACATGTGTTTCTTTCATAGCACTTAGGATTTGCTTGGTACTGTTAGTTGGTCAGATAGTACTTTTTATACATAATTACTGTAATAGCTACTGCTGACTTCTGTTGTCATTTCAGGGTGATGATCTTTCTCCTCACCTCCCAGCCTAAAATGTCTAGGAAATATACACAGGCATTAAATGGGGATCAATATGAGCTTTATTGCTGAGTAAACCGGGATAGAAAAAACACTTGGACCTGAGGCCAAGATGGGATCCCACATCTATCTGCCTGGGAATGTATTATGCACTCAGTCCCTGGACAGATGCAAACTGCCTCCCGGGAACACAGCCAGTTTCTACCAGCACGAGGCTGGGCCGAGGGTAGCAGACACGAGGACCTGCAAAAGGCTCCAGTCCTGACGACCTTCTCTCCACTTCTCACGGAGCCAGCCCTTCACGATGCTTTCTTCAGTCTTCACAGCCATCTTGTTAATGCAGTGTTTTTGAACTTTGCTGGGCAAATGCCAGTTCTGGGGGATGTGGTCCGAGACAGCAACTGCTTCCCCTTCTGCTCCTGTCCGCTAGGGCTTGCTGCAGTGAACGCACCACTATGGGCAAGCAGATCTGACTGGGAGAGCGGGAGAGGCTGGGAGTCCCCCGTTAGGTAAGGCGCTCCCCTCGCAGGGAGCCATGCATGGAAGGAATTAGACGGAAAGGGACATTTTCTCCCCGAAACATCTGATGGTAGATCCAGGTATGGTGAGGCCTGAGGTCACACAATTTGGATAGTCCTCTTGAAGAAAAAGAATATAAAATGACAAGTGCGAAATTAGGTCGAAAGTTTGGAAGAGGACTGAGCAAGTGAGTGAGGGTCTTAAAACTTAAGCATTATAGCTTTTATAATAAATCCTCCTCTGCTCTTCAGAAGGGAGCAATACCTATTTTAATATGTGCATCCGCCAGGATGCTCTCAGATACAAACTCGAAGAGTAGCGGCTCACATTAATGAAGAGTCCAACTGTTGGACAGGTCCCCGGGTCCGTTGATCTAGCAGCTTAACAATGTCGTAATGACCCAGTTTCTTTCCTCTCTCCTCTGTGCTGTCCCCAGTATCTGTTCCTCCTTAGCTCCCTTGAATGCATAGCATGAATGCCAGCAGTAAAGAGGGCCACTAGCTTCCTTTTTCCTGTTAGAAGATAAAGGACAGTTGCCTCAATCATAGAGCAAAACCTTGAACTTCAAACCATGACCTGTTGGATTCAAGAGTCTCAACAGTTAAGGCCAAAGCCAAGCACCGTGGCAAGAGGGAAAGGGCAGACAGTCTCAGGGTCAGGCCAACCAGGGGCCCCTCCAGGGAGAAGGAGAAGGCTCATCCGAATCATGCAGCTGGTGAACCATGAAGGAGCAGAACTGAGGTTAGTGTAACATCTATAGTTTTAAACCAGAGATGAGAGTGTGGAAAAATGACCTCAAGGACCCGAAGGTTGTCCAGATACTCATTTGATTTACATTTTCCCTCCATCATCATTTTTATCCACCATGAGATTGAAAGCCCCAGGAAGGCAGGGGCCATTTATTTAGCACCTAGTGCTTAAAATGTACTGAGAGAATGCACGAATCTTCCACAAACTTAGGAGAAACAACTGTCTGGAATGTTAATAGGTATCCATAAGGGTTTATGCAAAATGGAACTACAGAAGAATATGAAGTTAGAACAGCAAAAAAAAAAAAAAGAGATTATTGGATTTGAGCCAAATTAAATACTTTTCATGTCAGAATCATCAAGAAAAAGTACAAATGGGACAAAAGGATTTTTTTAAATGTCTCTTCAAACTCTAACATGCCTGAAGTTATCAGAGATTCAATTAAGATATCAAAAATATTTCACAAACAGAAAGATAAGTGCAAAGTGAAGGATGGTTAAGATAATTATTGTATTTTGACCCTATTTAAGAAAGGACAATTAGGTACAATCTGAGCACTGAATTTGTGGTTGTGTAACACAGTGCCTTGAGCTGAATGTAATGACTGAATTTTTTTTCTGTATACCAGTAAAACATAAAGCAAGTGACCTTTCTTAGTAAGATAAATCTCCTGGAGGAGAAGAAATCAGGTAACAATTTTGCATGACCTCTGATTTTCCATTTTTTACATCTTTGATTCTCTAGAGTCCTTCCTGAAAAGTAGACAGTAATCTGAGTTTGGAAACTCAGATTACCTTTAATTAAAGGTTTTTAATTAAACAATTCACTGGTAAATACTTCTGGCAAGAGGCTTACTTTTCACACTGAAACACTCTATTTCGTGCATTTTTGAATATTCAGTTTTATTAAATCAAGCCAGACCTGTTCTGGGAAACGTGGTGTTATGTGCGGTAGTGTTCACTTAGGGTGGAGTGGTGAGACAGCAGGGACTTTAAATCAAGGCTCCGCCTCGGAAACCAGGAATGTCAGTAGGAGATTTAGAAAGGTCCGCAGCTGCTAAGTACTTTGCTATTCTGATAAACAGTTTGCTTACTGATGCTGACTCCTGCATAGTAAACAGGTTATCCAAGTCTTAAACGTGATGCTTGTTGTGAAGACAGTATTTGAATCACCCTTTCCACCAACACAGTCACTTATTTGTATATTTAAATGCCATTTTCTGTGAATATATCAGTATGCCACAAACCAAGGAAAATTTTTTCCTATGACTACACCCCTCACCTTGGCTTTCTGTACATTTGTAGTCCTTAAGAATGGCGTAGGAAGATATATATGCTGACATATATATTGTGCTGACAGCTCAGAGACTGAAGCCTGCTTTGGATTGTGTCTTCGTCTCTCTCTGCCCCTCCCCTCTTTGCTCAGTCTATCTCTCTTTCTAAGTAAACATTAAAAAAATTTTTTTTTAATTTTTTGTTTTATGTTTTTAATTTTTGAGAGACAGAGAGAGACAGCGTGAGCAGGGGAGGGTCAGAAAGAGAGTGAGACACAGAATCTGAAGCAGGCTCCAGGCTCTGAGCTAGTGGTCAGCACAGAGCCCAATGTGGGGCTCGAACCCAGGAACCATGAGATCATGACCTGAGCCGAAGCCGGACACTTAACCGACTGAGCCACCCAGGCACCCCCAAAAAATGTTTTTAAATGTAGGCATCTGAGTGGCTCAGTTGGTTAAGCAACTGACTCTTGATTTTGGCTCAGGTCATGACCCCACAGTCAGGCTCTGTGCTGACAGAGTGGAGCCTGCTTGGGATTCTCTCTTTCCCTCTCTCTCTGCTTTTCTACCACTTGCATGTATGTACTCTCTCTCTCAAAATAAAAAATAAATGCATAAAATGGTATGTTTTGGAAAAGGAGATATAAATTTTTTTCATTTGAAAACAGAATTGATAGTATATAAAAGGCCTTTGAAAGTTAAATGCAAAATTATATGAAAATTGTGCCTAAGACTATCACACCAATTGATATAACTTTTTTGCATAAAGAATCTGATTTTGCTAGACCACTCACCCACCAATGAATATCCTCTCATAGGGAAAAAAATACATATTTGGTGACATGTTTAAAGTGCCTCAGTAGCATTTAAAGTGAATGATCTTCACACCAAATAGCTATGTATATGCTAAAAGATGGGAGTCCTCTACTTCTACAGACTAATTCTAAGGTCCAAGATAATTCAATATATTTGAACTCCTCTGCAATGGCTGGCAATGGCCTGTGTAACCTGCCTTACTCCCCCTTTCACTGAGCCTTCATCTACTCTTTGCCCTCCCTTCCTTCTGCTCTCCCTACACTCCCGCCCCTGCTCCAGCCAACCGTGCCAGGCATCCTCTCTTTAAACCCCTGGCCCAGTGGCCCCACTGTCTCCAACACTCTCCCCTAGACACCCACCAGGATAACTCCCTCACCTCCAAACCTCTGTTCACACTTCACCTTCTCAATAATTTAACACTGTGATTCTCCCTGCTTTTTTTTTTTTCTTTAGTGTTTATTTATTTGTGGGGAGAAGCACAGAGAAAGGAGAATCTCGAGTAAGGCTCTGTGCTGCCAGCACCGAGCCTGATGCGGGGCTCAATCACACAGACCATGAGATCATGACCTGAACCAAAACCAGGAACCAGATGCTTAACCGACAGAGCCACCCAGGCACCCTTGCTTCTCCTGATCCCCCCCTCTTACTCTGCTTTTTCTCTAGAACATTCTATATGAATTTTCTTATGTATTGTGTTTATTGTCTACTTCCCATCTAGTTGTAAGCCTCATGAGAGAACAACTTCTTTGTTACCTGCTTAATCCCCGTCAGTGTCTGAAGAAATGCTTGGTACATTGTAGGCTGATGGGAAATATTTCTTGAATTAACATTTCTATGATCTGCTTGCTCACTGTTCGGTCAGGAGCCACTTTCATCATGTGATATGTTTCAAAAGTCAAACTTCCTCAAAGGGAATGTGAAAATGAACAAAGGAAATCACTTAAAATGGATTTGGAAGCCCTGAAGGGATACCACTTCCCACCTTTTACCGACCCCAGTAGGAAAAAGCTTTCCTGTACCTTCCACAATAGTATCCCCAGTAATAGAAAGGAAACTTTCTTATTGTCCCCACAATAACTCAGACAATGAGCAGTGGCCACAACCGAACTCTTGCTCTCTTCCAATGTACTTTGGATTCAAATAGATTCCAACTTCCTCCTTTCCTCTGTAAAAACAGCCCCCTCTTCTTTGTTCACCCAACTTGCCTACCATTTGTCGCAATTTGAACGTCCCGAATTGCAATAACTCTGCTCTTCCTAACAAACTTATTCTGGTAGTAAATTAACCTGCTAGTTTAAGGCTGACAAAATTATCTACCCCTCTACCCCGAACATCAAATTCTCATTTCCCAATCTCCAAATAAAAACATGGACTTTTCTAAGCAAGGATTATAAATGGGTAAAATGATAATTTCACACACACGAGAAAAAAAGAAATAAATGAATATTTTAGTGAAAGTATTCTAAGTTTCACTAACCATTAAAACAATGCTAGTTGGGATATCCTAGAGATTCAATCAGAAAGTGCAATCCGTGTGGTAGGGGTTCCTTTTGAACTTTTAAGTAACGTCAATAGGACGATCGTGTCCACGGAAGGCATGAATGACAAGCAATTCACTGTTTTTCAGGTGCAGGCTAAACAGTACTGAATACATCCTCTCCTCCTGGGTTTAGCTTGGTTCTGCCAACCTAAAGGCTTCCCTGCGTTAGATGAAAACACACAGCTAGTTGCTCAGTGGCTGAACACATCAGTGAAGGAAGGTCTGCAATTCTACCTGATCGTTCCACCTGTGTCTAAGTTCAAGTAACTGAAACCTAAATTCTGACTTGTCAGCTCCGCGGCGAAAGCCTAAATGGGTAATTTAGTCCGAGGTGTCCGTGGTGATTAGACCCCCCTCCCTGCCCCTAACAACGAGCCCGTCCCGTGACTCCAAGGTCGGGATGAACAAGCTTGCTCACTTCGGCCCTGCTCTGCTCAGAGTGCAAAGGTGATCGGGGTAGCAGGTAGCGCCTCCGCGGTTTGAGACTCTCGTGAGTTGGGTCCGTTTCGTGAGCTTTTGGTACCGGGTGGCCTGAATGAACAGCTCTTTCTGGGCCGCTTGGGGACACCGTACAGGTGGCACCAGGCCCGGAGTGGAGGGGGGGCTGCCTCCGCGTGTCGCCCGCGGCCGGTACCCGAAGAGGCTCCGAGGTGGGCGCGGACCTCCACGCGCCACGACCCGGAGGAAAGTTCCTGAGCCCCACCCGCCGGGGGCGGGGCTCTGGCTGGGCCCAACCACTGCCCAGGGGGCCGGGGGTGGGCCCGGCCAATCTCGCGGTCCTAATGCGAGTCCTGGCTCCCATCCCGAGGATTCCCACGCCTTCCCGAAGGCCCCCTCTTCCTGCCGCACTTGCCGCGACCCCGAAGAGCTCCCGAAGAGCCCCGGTCCGCCCGGTCCGCCCGGTCCGCCCCGTCTCCTCCGCGCTCCCCCTTCTCGCTTGGTGCGGCCCCGTGCCTCTGGTCACGCGGCGGCGGGGCGAGGCCTGCCTGGAGCCCAGCTGGTACTTCTTGCAGCCTCGGCTGGCGTCTTTCGGAGCGACTGGGACCATGCTGGGCTTGGGTCGCCTAACCTTCGTCCTCCTGGCCACGGCGGCCACCTGCGCCCTGGCGCAGCAAGCGCCGCCGGTGAGTGGGTTCTCGGGGACCGCGCCGAGAGGGGCGTGCAGCGTAGAGGTGGCGCAGGTGCCGGTGTGGCTGGGGGGGCGGGGAGGGTGCGGCGCGAGGAACGCCAGGTGCGGGGCAGCGGCTTTCCGGGGGTCCGCGGTGACCCACCCGGCGGTGTGGGTGCAGAGCGGGTGGCGAGCCCTACCCCGGTTTGATTCCGTACAAGCTTGGAAAGCAACCTTTAGGGAAATTCTGACCCCTGCAGAATGCTGGTTGTGATTTGCACGGCTCCAAATTTGAGCGATTACACTTGTTCTACCAGTTCCAGGCTTGCGCATCCTGTACTGCTACGGGAAAAGTTCGGGCGACTTGTGTACATAATTGGGCGATGGACTGCTTGATGACTTGGGCATTCTCTGCCAGGTGAAGGATAAATTCCCCCCGAGGCTCCTGAGATCCCTGGGAAAGGCTGAGGCGTCCCCAGTCAGGGCTTGTGGGAGCTGCTCAGGCTGGCCCAGTGTGGCCTCTGTAGCCTTGACCCCCGAGTCATGGGAACGCCTGTCCCGTGGCTCTTTCCCCAGAAAGAAGTCAGGGAAACCCAGATTTGCTAACTGCAAGAGACAGTGAGGAACTAGGCTGACTTATTTTACAGAGGAGGAAGTAAACTCAGTGGGAAAATGTCTAGCCAGAGGTCACACTCTTGTGTACTGAAGTATGCCTAAAAACTCAAGCCTCTTGACCCCTAAACTGGTGCTCCTTCGTAATTCACTTCTTTTAAAGCATTAAGACTCCACTTACAGAGTAAGTGGACAGGCCAGCAGGTCAGATATGTAGGAACTTGGGTGCCTCTGACCTGAGGTTAGAGGAGGGTTGTTCTCAATAGCTTAGTTAGGATGTCAACAGTGGGAACAAGAGAGGCATTTTCTCCTTTTACTTTTATTTTTCTAAGGAGAAATGATGTAAGAATAAAATCACGGTGGGATATTATTCATTCATTAAAATTGATAGAATATTAAGCAAATAAAAGCAAAACTAAATAGTATGTACCGTGATTTCAGTAACAGAAAAATGCACAGTATATACACGTGGACTAGGATTGGAAGGGCATAAGAAGAGATAAAATTAGGATTTTTTTTTAGTGTGTGTAGGGAATTCATTGCTTTAAAGTGGTTGGGATCATGAATATTTTAAGAGTTTCTTTGGTACTGTGAGTGCCCTTCAGCCAAAGGCCAGCAGTATACACAACTGTGGTTGAACAAATTGGGTTTATTCTCTTTGCACTGAGAAAGTTCTCAAACCATTGGCCTCTCAATAAAAGGGCACTTGGCAAAACCTATTTCATAATTTGGACTTGGGTTGAGTAATTTGGGGGTAGGTCCAACGAAGAGGGGATTTGATCTAGATTGGATACTTAAAAATATTTTTTTAATGTTTATTCATTTTTGAGAGAGACTGAGCGCAAGATGGGGAGGGGCTGAGAGAGAGGGAGAGGCAGAATCCGAAACAGCTCCAGGTTCTGAGCTGTCACCACAGAGCCTGACTCGGGGCTCAAACTCAGGACCCTGTGAAATCCTGACCTGAGCCAAGTCGAATGGTTAAAGAACTGAGCCACACAGGCGCCCCAAGATAGGATACTTTGAAAAGGTGGGGAAATTCTGTGATTCAGTAAAGCAGAAACATTAATTTAGGAAGAGAAGGGGATGTTTGGTATTTTGTAGGTTGCACAATACCCTTGTTTTGTCTGTGCTTACACAGAATCATGGGGTAGCCTTGTGCTTTGCTGCATTCTGTCATGTCTCAGAGTACCCTTAACGGAGGTGGGTATTCTGTGAGATTGGCCATATTCAACAGGAGAACAGAGGTGGCCTGTATGTGACTGTCACACCAGTTTGTAATAAGACTGAGGTCTAATTGTGAACCGCTGAGCAGTTTCAGATGTCAGAGGCTGCTTTTTTTCTTCCCTTTCAATACTGTCAAGCAGGAGGTTTTATTTTATTTTAGAGTTTATGCATTTACTTTTTAGTAATCTCCACACGCAACATGGGGCTCAAACTCATGACCCCGAGATCCAGAGTTGCATTCTGACTGAGCCAGCCAGGCACCCCTGCAAAGCCGTCTGTAGAAAATCAGTAGTTCTGATCCGGAATAGTGGTGGTCAAGATCGAGTCTAGCTCCTGGTGTTAGTTTGGGAAACTGTTTTCGCAAATCTTAAACGATGAGAGAAGAATGACAGCATCAAACCAAAATTATTCATTTAAAACAGTAGCTGTTATTCTGATTTTATGGTCGTTCGGTTTTTGTTGTCAAGGCATCCTTTCACACGTGTGGGGTTTTGTTTGTTTTTAACTCCTCCACACGGGGGAATAAAAACTTGCACTCCCTTGTGCTGGGCCCCTCAACATTTTACTGATCTGAAAACTTGTGGCTGAAAAGGACCTCTGGAACCTCATAGATATACAGTGACCACGTTCCCCGACAAGATTAAGCGTTTTTTTTCACTTCGAATCATATGATAAACTGTGCATAGGGACGTGGTAACCAAAGATATTTCAGAACTACTTTTGATGAACATGAACAATGAAGTTACCAACAAAAATTACTGATTTGGAATGTTGTGTGGGTTTTGTGTTTGAGGCTTTTCAGAATATAGCATATTTTCAGGTCTCCCTGAGTCATTCTTAATCATTGACTTTATTAAAAGACCTACTAAAGGACAGTGGGCATGAGAACGGCACAAGGAGTCTCTGAAGAGGGAGATGGAGACAGGGCCTTTCAGGCTCTGTGGACTTTGTGAAGGGTTTTCATTTTATTTTATTTTTTTTTTTAAGTTTGTTTATTTTGAAAAAGAGGGAGAGAGTGCTCAAGCGCTAGTGGGGGAGGGGCAAAGAGAGAGAAGGAAGAGAGAGAGAGAGAGAGAGAGAGAGAGAGAGAGAGAATGAATCCCAAGCAGGCTCCCCAGTGTCGTTGCAGAGCCCGACAGGGGCTCAGTCTTCCAAACTGTGATATCGTGGCCTGACCTGATATCAAGAGCCTGTCGCTTAACCAACTGAGCCACCCAGGTGCCCCAAGTGTTTCATTTTTAAAAGTCTGGGGGGCTGCCTGGGTGGCTCAGTCGGTTGGGCATCCGACTTAGATTTCGGCTCAAGTCATGATTTTCTAGTTCCTGAGATTGAGCCTGGAGTCCGGCTCCATGCTGGCTGCTAGGAGCCTGCTTGGGATTCTCGCTCTCCCTTTCTCTCTGCCCCTCCCCCGTTCTCATTCTCTCTTTCAAAATTAATAAATGAACTCTTAAAAAAAAATAAAAAGGTAAGTCTGGCTTGGAAGGGAGCAGGGGTGGATACGAGGAGACTAGTCCAGGAGGAAGTAGCCGGAGGCTGATGTGCAGGTGGAAGGCGGCGCACTGGGGGAGGAGAGAGGTGGGTGATTCCAGAGAGAAGCCGGAGGCCGGATGGGCAGAAGGAAGGATGGGAAGAGGAGGAGAGACGAGCACCTTTCTCCAGGGCTCAGCCGGATGATCGGGTGGCGTCCCTGCCGGGAAACACAGGAAGGGGAAAGTTTGGGTTGGAAGAATGAAGATTGTGTTTTCTCGGGTTATTGTTGCATTTCCCGTGGCCCCGGGATCCCAGCAGGCGTTGGGGACTGAAGCTCGGAGGAGGAGATTGGAGGTCGCAGGCTTATCACTTGAAGCCTTTGGAGCCAGTGAACACTGAGCAGGTAGATGACGTAGGAGAGACCCCTAGGCAGGGGTTGGGCGCCTGCACACGCACGTACGTGTGTCAGGTGGAGACAGGATAGCAAAGGTGAGCGGCAGCCACAGTGGGAGCATGAGTGTGGGGAAGCGCAGAGGAGAGCGAGGACAGTGGCCTCCCCGCGCCGGATGCCACTGAGATGTCGGGTGTCTGTCACACGTGGCAGTTGGAGGTCCTTGGTCACTTGGCCTGAGCAGTGTTGGGAACAGAAGAGACGTTGCAGTTGGGCTGAGGAGCGATGAGGGGAAGGAATCCGAACGGGAGAGGTGACTGCTGTCAGTAATGAATGCGAGCAGATTCCGAAAATGTGTGAACATGAAACCCAATGGCCCGGTAATTAACTGCTCGATCAGATTTATTTATTTTTATTTTTTTGATGTTTGTTTATTTATTTTGAGAGGGAGAGAGAGGGCATGAGTGGGGAAGGGGCAGAGAGAGGTAGAGAGAGAGGATCCCAAGCAGGTTCTGCACTGTGAGCACAGAGCCCAACGTGGGGCTTGATCCCACAGACTGTAAGATCATGACCTGAGCGAAATCAAGAATTGGGCCCTTAACCGACTGAGCCACCCAGGCGCCCCTAAATCAGACTTATTGTTATGCTTGATCTTCTCATACAAGTAGTAACATTGTTGACATTAGCTACTAGGTCAGCATTTAGTGATGGTTTTCACAGTTTGCACGAAGCACATACACACCCTCCACCCTGGCCAGTATCCTTGTACTGCATCTGCTTTCCCCCAGTCCCTCCAAAGGAAGGAACGCACAGGTGTCATCTGTTCGCTTGGCCAGCACTGCGCGCCTCCTGTGGGTCAAGTGCTGTTTGGGTGCTGGGAGCGGGTTAGTGATGGACACAAAGGTCCTAGCCCTCATGGGTTTCCTCCCATTCCTTTCTCCTCAATATTCCTTGTTTAGTAGAGTGCCATGCCTTCAGAGGTCAGAGAACAAGTCAACGCCGCTTGCCCCTTTGAGTTTGTCATACATGCAGAAAACATGCCTTCCTCAGCAGGTATGTGTACACAGGGAACATTTTAAGAAACAAATCTTACTTAGAAAATTGTTGTTGGTAAATTAAAGAATTAAAGTTGTCTTGCTAGAATTGTTTGACTTCTTTTCTGATGGTGTGAACGCTGGTGAGAGCTATATAATTTCTTCCAGTTGCCTTTCATTGCCTTTTTCTGAGTAGGTGAGTAAGATGGGCACACGAGGGCTTCCTGAACGTTTTTGTGGAGTCTCAGAAGCGCACAGCTCACGGACTGTCTCGCCAATTCTGCCAGACTCAAATATTTTGAGGACCTGGATGAGTTATGTCATTTCTTTCAGGCATGGAGCATTTGAGTGGCTGATGGAAGAATTTTCACTATCTGTGTTATTTTCCTAAATAATAGTGTGTCCAGTAGCTCTGTAAGTTTTCTTCCTGAGTGGGGAGGACATAAAGATGGTTTAATTTCAAAGAGGTGCAAGTTTTATCAAATACCTAGAATATTCAGAATTCACTAACACAGAAAGTGTTTACAAAACATTTTCCAGAGATTTTCACCATTTCCTCTGGTTCTAGGAAGCAAAAACGAGAGAGAGCAGTGCGAGAGAGATTGAGATGCTAAGCCGGCTGTGTTTTCTTCCCCTGTGATAGAGCGTAGCGCAGTGTGCCAGGCCAGCCGCTAACACCTCTGCCTGTCACCTCGTTGTAATCTTGACCTATCATCTATGTAAATGCTTACCTGCCTTGTTAAGGGTGCCTGTTATTAAGACTCTGTATAGTTAAATTTGGTGATAGGGAGAAATTTTGAATAACAAATGAGCTCATTGTAATTCCAAGTCTCTACATAGATATTGAAGCTGTCTTTCCTCATAGAAATCTCCCTTGAAGGTGAGGATACAGCTGTTTCCACTCAACGCCCAACTCTAACCTCTTTGTTGAACATGACTTCAGTGTTAATACCTTCTGAGCACCTGAAATACCCTGGTCTTAAGCTGATGCATTAAAAAAGTTCAATCACATTTAACCTTAATTCTTTTTTTTAACATTTAATTTTTGAGAGAGAGAGAGAGAGAGAGAGAGAGAGAGAGAGAGAGAGAGAGAGTGTGTGTGTGTGTGTGTGTGTGTGTGTGTGTGAACGGGGGAGGGCCAGAGAGAGACGGAGACACAGAATCGGAAGCAGGCTCCAGGCTCTGAGCTGTCAGCACAGAGCCCAACCTGGGGCTCCAACCCATGAGCTGTGAAATCATGAGTCGGATACTTAACCGACTGAGCCACTCAGGTCACCCTAAGCTTAATTCTTTCAGGTAGATTTTATGTAGATGTCATGTCTGTACTTCATGGTTAGTTTTTGCTGCCAGGATTATCATGCTACAATATTTTATTGGCCTCAAAGTCCCACATATATTTTGGTGAGGCTGCTCTGACCTCTGGGGCAGGTTGATTTCTTTCCGAGGACTTGACTGAGCACGTTTAACTTTCCTCACATCGATTCATAAGAAATATACCTTGTAGTTTGATTTTTATATTGACTTTTTCACCCAGCTCATGCGGATATAATTATTAGGGAGAGATGAGCGTTATTACATCGCACTACTTGCCCGAATTGATCCTAGTGATCATTAAAAGCCCTGAAGGGAATTTAGATTGTTCGCTATCAGGAATTAAATTGAGGCATTGGTTTTATTGCTCTCTCTGTGGGAAACGTTGTGAGAGCGAGAGCGAGCGCGAGCGAGCAGGGGGAGGAAGCTGGGCCGGGGCTTTGGAGGCCGGTTCTGGATCCAGCTGTGTAACCTTCAGTCACTGATGGAGATGGGCCAGAACCTGAGCCTCAATTCCTGATAACTTGAAATTCAATAAAAGGGCGTACGTTGGATTTTAATGAATCAGGTCACATTTTAAACTAACCCAAAGTTGTGATATATGGAAGAATCTTACGGTGAATAAGTTGGAATGAAGTAACAGTTGTGTTCTAGTTAGTAATTGCCCTTATTAAGTGATATGTTTGGAAAATTCATACTTGCAGCTTAAGACTTTATTAAGTAAAGTGCTACTTTGTCGTGTCCATTTCTGACTTTGCGAAAGAAGGACTGGTGAGTGCTGTGCCCTCCATTGCAGTTATATATTGTTGTTCGTGATTCCAGTTACTTAACACAGTGTAATATTAGTTTCAGCGTGCAATGTAGTGATTCAACACTCCATACGTCACCTGGTGCCAGTCACAAGTGTCCTTCTTATTCCCTCCCCTCCCCTCTGGTAACCATCCATTTGCTCTCTGTAATTAAGAGTGTTTCTTAATTTGACCCTTTCTCTTCTTCTCCTTTGCTACTTTGTTTTGTTCCTAAATTCCACATAGAAGTGAAATCATATGGTATTTGTCTTTCTCTGACTCATCATGCTTAGCATTATACTCTCTAGCTTCATCCATCCATGTTGTTGAAAATGGCAAGATTCTGTTCTTTTCATGGCTGAACAGTATTCCATTGTATATCTGTTACCACATCTTCGTTTTCCATTCATCAATCAGTGGACTCTTGGGCTGCTTTCATATCTTGGCTATTATAAATAGCGCTGCTATGAACATGGGGGTGCATGTATCCCTTTGAATTAGTATTTTTGTACTCTGTGGGTAAATACCTAGTAGTGGAACTACTGGGTTATAGGGTCGTTCTATTTTTAACTTCTTGAGGAATCTCCATGTTGTTTTCCAGGGCGGCTGCACCGGTTTGCATTCCCACCACGTGCAGGAGGGTTCCTTTCTCCGCCACATCCTTGCCGGCACCTGTTGTTTCTTTGTTGTTGATTTAACCCTTCTGACAGGTGTGCGGTGATAACTCATTGTGGTTTTGCTTTGCATTGCCCTTGTGATGAGTGATGCTGAACATCTTTTCATGCATCTGTGGGTCATCTGGATGTCCTCTTAGGAGAAATGTCTGTTCACTTCTGCCCATTTCTTACTTAGATTATTTGTTTTTTGGGTGTTGAGTTGTATAACTTCTTTATTGGATATGTCATTTGCAAATATCTTCTCCCATTCCGAAGGTTGCCTGTTAGTTTTGTTGTTTGTTTTCTTCACTGTGCAGAAGCTTTTTATCTCGATGAGGTCCCCGAAGTTTATTTTTGCTTTTGTTTCCCTTGCCTCAGGAGACGTGTCTAGTGACAAGTTGCTGTGGCCGAGGTTAAAGAGCTTGTTGCCTGTTTTTTCCTTAGGATTTTGATGGTTTCTTATGTTTAGGTCTTTCGTCCATTTTGAGTTTATTTTTGTGTACGGTGTAAGAGAGTCGTCCAAGTTCATTCTCCTGCATGTCTCTGTCCGGTTTTCCCAGTACCATTCACTAGAGAGACATTTTCCTGCTTTGTCCATCTAGTTGTGGGCTTAATTCTGGGCTGTCTGCCCTATTCTGTTGATCTGTGTGTGTTTTTGTGCCAGTACCATCCTGTCTTGATTCCAGTTTGTAGTACAGGCAAAGGCCTGGGATTGTGATGCCTCCAGCCTTATTTTTTTTTTTTTTTTGATAGCTTTGGCTGTTTTGGGATCTTTGTAGCTCCATACAAATTTCCAAATTCTTTGTTCTAGTTCTGTGAATAATACTGTTGCTCCTTTGACAGAGATTTCATTAAACGTGTAGATCGCTTTGGGTAGTATAGACGTCTTACCAGTATTTGTTTTTCCGATTCATAAGCATGGAATGTCTTTCCATTTCTTTGTATCCTCATCAGTTTCTTTCATCATTGTTGAGTAGTTTTCAGAGTACAGACCTTTCCCCTTTTTCATCAGGTTTAGTCCTAGGTATCTTTTTATTTTGGGTGCACTTGTAAATGGGAGTGTTTTCTTAGTTTTGTTCTTGCTGGTTCATTCGTGGAGTGTAGAAATGCAACAGATTTCTGTAGATTGATTATGTATCCTGTGACTTTACTGAATTCATTTATCTGTTCTGGCATATTTTTGGTGGAGTCCTTAGGGTTTTCTATACATAGTATCATGGCATCTGCAAGTAGTGAAAGTTTTACTTTTTTATTGCCAATTTGGGTGCTTTTTTTTTTTTTTTCCTTTTTGTTGTCTGGCATTTGTGGCTGATAAATGTGGTGAGAGTGGACATCCTTGTCTCATTTCTGACCTTAGGGGGAAAGCTCTCAGTTTTTGCCCATTAAGGATGATGTTACCTGTGGGTTTTTCATAGACAACTTTTATTATGTTGAGGTATGTTCCCTCTAAACTTGTTGAGAGTTTTTATCATGGATGGATGTTGTACTTTGTGAAATGGTTTTTCTTTGTTGAAATGATAATATGGTTCTTATTTTTTCTCTTATTGATGTGATGTATCATATCGATTGATTTGTGAATATTGAATTACCCTTTCCACCCAGGAATAAATCCTAGTTGATCGTGGTGAATGACTTTTTTTTTTTAATGTTTTTATTTATTTTTGAGAGACAGAGACAGCGTGAGCAGGGGAGGGTCAGAGAGAGAGGGAGACACAGAAACTGAAGCAGGCTCCAGGCTCTGAGCCAGCAGTCAGCACAGAGCCTGACGCAGGGCTTGAACCCACAAACCGTGAGATCATGACCTGAGCCAAAGCCGGACGCTTAACTGACTGAGCCACCCAGGCGCCCCGGTGAATGATTTTTTTAATGAACTGTTGAGGATTTTTGCATCTGTGTTCATCATGGATGGTGGCCTGTAGTTCTCTTTGATTGCAGTGTCTTCATCTGGTTTTGGGATCAGGGTATGCTGATAGAGCGACACTGGAAGTTTTCCTTCCTCTTCTCTTTTGGTAGAATTCACCCGTGAAGCCGCCTGGCTTTTGGTGCTGGGCGTTTTTTGATTGCTGACTCGGTTTCTTTGCTGTCTCAGTTTGGGTAGTTTATGTGTTTATAGGAATTTATCCATTTCTTCTAGATTGTCCAATTCATTGACATATAATTTTTCATAATATTCTTCTATAATTGCTTGTGTTTCTGTGATTGGTTCTTATTTCTCATCTCATTTGTGATTTTATTAATTTTGGGTTCTTTATTTTTCTTCAGAGGTCTGGTTAGAGGTTTGTCAATTTTATTAATTTTTTCAAGTAACTAGCTCCTGGCTTCATTGATCTGTTCTATTGTTTTGTTTGTTTGTTTGTTTGTTTTTTAGTTTCTAGATCATTGATTTCTGCTCTAATCTTTATTCGTTCTGTTGATTTTAGGTTTTGTTCTTTTTCTAGCTCCTTTAGGCAAAAGATTACATTGTTTGAGATTTTTCTTCTTGAGTTAGACTTGTATACTTATAAACTTCCACTTAGAATCACTTTTGCTGCCCCCTAAAGGTTTTGGACTATTGTATTTTCATTTGTTTCTATGTACTTTTTTATTTTATTTCATGAATGACACATTCATTGTTTAGTAGCATCTTATTTAACCTCCATGTGTTTGTGGTATTTCCAGAGTTTTTTCTTCTAGATTTATAGTGTCGTGATCAGAAAAGATGTACGGTATTACCTCAGTCGTCTTGAATTTGTTGAGCTTGTTCAGTGGGCTAAAATGTGATCTGTTCTGGAGAATGCTCCTTGTGCACTATAAAAGAATATGTATTCTGCTGTTTTAGGATAGAATGTTCTGAAGATATCTGTTAAATCCATCTCTTCCAGCATTCATTCATTCCAGCTTATTGATTTTCTTTTCAGATGATCTGTCGGGAAGTCTTCTACTATTATTGTATTATTTTCGATTAGTTCTTTTGTCCTTGTTATCGTTTTATGTTTTGGGGTGCATAAATATGTACAGTGTTGCATCTTCGTGTTGGATTGTCTCCTTTATGATTATTTAGTGTCCTCCTTTGTCTCGTTAGAGTCTTCGTTTTAAAGTCTAGTTTGTGTGATATTAGTATTGCTGTTCTGGCTTTCTTTTGATGTCCATTTGCATGATAGGTATTTCTCATGCCCTTTCTATTTTATTTAATATTTTAATTTATTTGTTTTGAGAGAGACAGAGACACAGAATACCAAGCAGGCTCCATGCTGTTAGAGCAGAGCCTGACACAGGGTTCAATCCCATGACCCGTGAGATTATGGCCTGAGCTAAAATCAAGAACCAGACACTTAACTGAGTGTTAAGATGCCCTTCCATGCCCTTACTTTTCAATCTGTACTTGTCAGTAAGTCTAAAATGAATTTCTTGTAGCCAGTATATAGATGAGTCTTGTTTCTTTATCCATTTTTACCCATTCTAGTTTTTTTAATTGCCCTGTTTTATATTTGAAGCACTTAATTTATTTATATTCAAAGTAATTATTGCTGCATATGTATTGATGGTCATTTTGTTATTTGTTTTGTGGTTGTTTTGGAAGATTTTCTCTGATCCTTTCTTTGTATTTCTCTCTTTCATGGTTTGCTGATTTTCTTTAGTGGTAATTTTGGATTTCTTTTTCTTTATTCTTTGCGTGTTTATTAGTTTTGCTATAAAATTATCGTTAGATTTGTATATAACCACTTTAAAATTTTTTTTAATGTTTATTTTTTGAGAGAGACAGAGCATGAGTGGGGAAGGGGCAGAGAGAGAAGGAGACACAGACCCGGAAGCAGGCTCCAGGCTCTGATGCGGAGCTCGAACTCACAAATCGTGAGACCATGACCTGAGCCAAAGTCGGACACTTAACCGACTGAGCCACCCAGGCGCCCCCATGGATTTGTATATAACCACCTTTGAATATAGCAGTCTGAATTCTGGTCATTTATGTTGGAACCCGTTCTTTAATCCTCTCTAAGCCATGTTTTAAGTATATGTTGTTATATCTTATGTCCTTTTCTTTTGTGAGTTCCTTGACTGATTTTTTTTACAGAAATACTAATTTTTACTGCTTTTGTTTCCTACCTTTATACTGTCATTCTTGGTCTCTTCCTTCCACTCAGAGAGTCCCCTCTAATACTTCTTGCAGGGCTGGTTTAATGGTCACAAACTCTTTTAGTGTTTGTTTGGGAAACATTTTTTATCTCTCTTCCTATCTGAATGATAACTTTGCTGGGTATAGTCTTCTTGGCTGCAGATTTTTCCCATTCAGCACTTTGAATAGATCATGCCACTTCCTTCTTATTTGGAAAGTTTTTGCTGAAAAATCTCCTGCTAGCCTTATGGGTTTTTCTTTGTAAGTTATTGTTTTCTTTTATCTTTACGCTTTAAAATTGTTTATCACTAAATTGTGCCAACTTAATAACAATATGTCTTGGTGTGGGTCTGCTTTTGTTGATTAAATTTTTTTAATGTTTATTTTTGAGAGAGAATAGAGAGTGCCAGCAGGGGAGGGGCAGAGAGAGACACACAAACAAGATACAAATCTGGCTCCAAACTTTGAGCTGCTAGTACAGAGCCTGACATGGGGCTTGAATTCATGGACTGTGAGAACATGACCTGAGCCGAAGTCAGATGCTTAACTTACTTAGCCAGCCAGGCATCTCTGCTTTTGTTGCTTTTAATGGAAGTTGTTTGTACTTCCTGGATGTGGACACCTGTTTGTTTTCTTCTCCAGATTAGGCAAGTTTTTAGCTATTAATTTCTTCAAGTCAGTTTTCTAGCCCCTTTTCTCTCTTCTTCTTCTTTTGGAAGTCCTATAACATGATGTTTTGTGTTTTGTTTTTTTTTTAATGTTATTATTTATTTTAGAGAGAGAGAGAGAGAGACACTGTGAGCAGGGGAGGGTCAGAGAGAGAAGGAGTCACAGGATCCGAAGATAGGCTCCAGGCTCTGAGCTAGCAGCAGTCAGCACAGAGCCTAACGCGGGGCTCGAATCCACAACCGTGAGATCATGACCTGAGCCGAAGTCGGATGCTCAGTCGACTGAGCCACCCAGGCGCCCCGACATGATGTTTTAAACTTGATGAAGTCACTGCATTTCATAAATCTATTCTAGTATTGCATAGTTGTTTTATCTCTTTTTTGTTCATCTCAATTATTTTCCATGACTCTGTTTTCTAGATCCCTAATTCATTCCTCTGCTTCTTCCATACTGCTGTTCATTCAGTCAATGTGTTTCTCATTTCATCTACTATCCCCTTTATCTCTGTTGTGTTATTCCTTATCTCTGTGTTAAGGGTTTCATTCATGTCTTTCACTCTTTTCTCAAGTCCAGTGAGTATCCTGATGATGGTTACTTTAAACTTTCTACCAGCCATGTTACTTTATAAGTGTTTCACTTAGATCTCTGACTGTGATCTTTTCCTCTTCTTTCATTTGGGATAATTTTCTCTGTCTTCCATTTTGTCCAAGTCTCTGTGCCTGTTGCCATGTGTTAGGAAAGCCAACTACCTCCCCCCGTCCTTGAAGAAAATGTCCATGTGAAGAAGAGGTCCTGTGCCCTGCTGTATGGTGTCCTCTGTCCTCCAGGGCCTGGCGCCTCCAGGACTGTCTCCACCGTGTGCTGCCTGTGCTCTGTTGTTGGTGTCCTGGACGCTCTGTCTGTCAGACCAGGTGTTTATCTACAGAGGCTCCTCGCCTGCTGTGTGGGAGTGGTGCCGGTTCCTGCTGGTGGTCCTGGGCTCATGCTGAGGGTCAGGGAGGGAAAGATGAGAGCTGCTTCCTTCTTCCTAGGGGGGGGTCTCTCCGTGAATGCTGTCCCTCTGGGACATGCTCCTGCCTAGGTGAACACCCTGCTGTTGTGTCCCCCAGCCATTCATCAGATCACTGTTTCACACTGTGTCTGCACATTGTTTACCTGCGTTCTTTCCGAGAGCAGCACGGTGCCCTCCCGGTTGTGTCCCAGCCAGGCCCGCTGACCTTTAAAACTCCAGGCCCTGGCCCCACTGGTTGCCCAAAGTCAAAAGCATTTGGCCCCTCTTGCTTTCCAGGCCAATTGGTGTGGGATTTTGTTTTCCCTTGTGTCCCCTGGGCGCTAGTCTGTCACTTGCCCTTCTTCATGACCTCGCCTCCCTCCCCACTGCGGCAGCCAGGATCTGATTCTCTCTAATACCTTACGCCTCTGCACTTCGTACCTTCTTCAGTGTGGCCTCTTCTCTGGCTTTACTTGTGTAGTGTATTCTGCCAGTTTTCGGGTTGATTTCCGAGGTATTTAGGATGATTTGATAGTTATCTCGTATTTGTGGGATGAGGAGAGCCTAGGGTGCTCCTGCCCCACCACTGTCTTCCTGTCCTTGCTCTGTAAGTTGTTACTTTAAAATAATTGTAGATAATGATGGTTTAAAACACTAAAAAACAATGTCAGAGACTCATTCTTTGAAAATCTTCCACAGCATGTAAATGAAATAACGTTATTTAAAAAAAATTTTTAAGTATATTTGAGAGAGCAAGAGCGGAAGGGGCAGAGAGAGATTGAATCCCAAGCAGGCTTCACGTGGTCGGTGCCGAGCCCAGTGCAGGCTTGAACCCATGAACCGTGACCTGAGCCGAAGCCAGGAGTCAGACACTTAACTGACTGAGCTACCCAGGCACCTCAAAATCTCACAGTTTTTAAATTTTGATGTTCTAAAATTTCTATCAAAGCATACATAGTTAAAGAAAATCAAATGATGTAGATAGGCTCATGATGAAAACCAAGTGTCCTGCTTCAGTTCTTCCATTCCCTTTTCTAGAAGCAAACACTTGTAACTGTTAGTACTCAGGTGACATTCAGCCAGGACCTGTGTCTACTGTCATACTAGTAGTTTGCAGCTGAGTCTGTTCTTATTAACTGGTGCTCCTGCCATGTGGGAGGCTAAGGGTTTTGAATCTCTCTTGGTTATCTTTATGAATATGACTTTGATATGGTTATGCTCAATTTCTCTTAGCGTTAGGCATCGTCTACTCCACAACTGCAGTGATGGATAAAATTTAGCTTACCTTCAACCATTTTCCATGCACCTTTCTTTTTGTTTTTTATAATAGTTTTGAGAGATAATTGACATACCATACAAATCACCCCGTAAAAGTATATGATTTAATGTCCTCAGCATATTTACAGAATTGTGCAGCCATCTCTCCAGGTAGAACATTTTCATCATTCCTAAAGGAAACTTTATCCCTTAGCCCTAACTTTGAAACCTACCCCTCAGTCCTAGGCAACCACTTACATACTTTCTGTCTATACATTTGCCCTTTCCGGACATTTTATATAAAGGGGATCATAAAATACGTGGTCCTTTGTGACTGGCATCTTTCACTTAGCATAATGTTTTCAAGGTTCATTCACATTGTAGCATGTGTTGATACTTCATTCCTGTTTATGAGTGAATAATTTCCATTGTATGGATATACCACATTTTGATCATCCATCCATCCGTTAATGGACATTTGGGTTGTTTCCATTTTTGCCTGTTATGAGTAATGCTGCTATGAACATTTGTATTTGTGTACTTTTTTTTTGCATATACATGTTTTCATACTTTTTCAGTTTATACCTAGGAGCAAAATTAACTGGGGCACATGATAACTATATGTTTAACTGGAAGTGTCAGACCGTTTTCCAAAGATGCTGCATTGTTTTACATTCCCACCAGCACTGAATGAGGGTTCCATTTTCTCTACATCCATGCCGACACTTGTTTTATTAGTAATAATAGTAGGATTGCTATTAATGGACGTGATGTGCTTTCTCATTGTGGTTTTGATTTGCATTTCCCTGTTGACTAATGTTTGGCATCTTTTCATGTGTTTGTTGACGTATATCTTCTTTGGAGAAATGTCTCATCAGATCCTTTGCCTGTTTCTTAATTAAGTTGTCTTTTTCGTACTGAGCTGTAAGATATTTAGATGTTCTAGATACAAGTCTCTTATAAGTTGAGCAGTTGGCATAAATGTGAGGGTTTATTTCTTGGACTCTGATTTCTCCTCGGCTTATCTGCCTTTATGCTGATACTGCAATGTCTTGATTACTATTGCTTTGATAGTGAGTTTAAAATCAGTAAGTGTCGGTCATTCAACTTTGTTGGTCTTTTTCAAGACTGTTTTGTCTATTATAGGTCCCTTGAATTTCTGTGTGAATTTATGGTCACTTCTCTTTCTGCATGGAAGCCAGCTGGGATTTTAATAGGTACTGCATCAGACCTGTGGATTAGTTTAAGGAGCATTACCATCTTAACAATATTAAGTCTCCCAATCTGTGAACATGTATGTCTTTCCATTTATTTAGATCCTTAATTTCTTTTTACAATGTTTTATAGTTTCTAATGTGCAAGTTTTGCACTTCTTTGATTAAATTTACTGCTAAATACTGTATTCTTTTTGATACTATTTTAAGTTGAACTGTTTTCTTAGTTTCATTTTCAGTTTGCTCCTTGGTGTTTATAGGATTAATTTTTATACATGGATCTTGTATCCTACAAATTTGATGAATTCATTTCTTATTTTAAAAAAATTTAGTGGATTCTTTAGGATGTTTTATAGATTGTATCCCTATGAAAATGAAACCATTCTACTTCTTTTTCAGTGTGATTTCTTTTATTTTCTTGCATACTTGTTCTGGATAGATGCTCTAACACAGTATTAAAGTGATACACATGGACATCCTTGACCCCTCTAACATTTTTCTGCCTTCCGCAGTTCTATATACTTTTATTCTCGCATAGTAACATTAATAACATAATTGTAACTGTAATTGGGTCATCCCTTCTTTGTATGTCTTTTAAAAATGGAAATAGTAAACAGCGTTTAAAGATATATGACATAAATATCGGTTATTTCCCAGTGTGCTACGATTTCATTTCCTTTTCTGCAATTCAAAAGCCAAAACTCTAATGGCACTGAAAGTATATCCAAATGTATTTTCTGCCAAATATTCATATTCATGCCACATTTTAGTTTGTGTCATGTTTATACCATGACATTCTTGTACAGATTTTTTCCTTGGAGTTTCTAATTGCTTTCTTTTCTTTTTTTTTTTTTTTTGTCATTAGAAGAAGAAACAAAATCTATGCCATCCTGACTGTAGTCTATATATTGTTCAGCTTCTGACTTATTATCTCAGTATTTACTGTGTCTATTCTTTTTTTTTTTTAATGGTTTTTATTTATTTTTGAGAGAGAGAGAGACAGCACCAGCAGAGGAGGGTCAGAGAGAGAGGGAGATACAGAATCTGAAGCAGGCTCCAGGCTCTGGGCTGTCAGCACAGAGCCTGATGTGGGGCTCGAACCCACGAACCGCGAGATCATGACCTGAGCCGAAGCCAGATGCTAAACTGACTGAGCCACCCAGGCGCCCCTCTATTCTTGAAACCTACTGAATTTCTGTTCTAGTTAGGACCATTTTCTTGTTATTTGGACCATATTTTTCTAATACTGAAGTTTCTTCCTTTACCTTCTAGGTGTTGTTCTTTGTTTTTTACTCTTAAATTCTGTGCTTCTCCCCATCCTCAAGCTCTTCCAGCCCTTCTGCCATACAGTTTACTGTGGGGAGTCCCCCTTTCCAGAACACGGGGCTCCGGGAGTCCTCCGTCACCTGAGGGCTCCCTTTACCCCTCTGCAAGTTGGAGCATTCTTTTGAAATTCGGTTCCTTCTCTTACTAGGTTTGCTTCCTTGTTTTGCTAGAATACATCTTGAAGTCACTTCTTAAGAAATCATGAGTGGGAGGCAAACCGAGTCCTTGCAATGACATAAAATCAAAGACTTCATTTAAATATCAAAATTGACCAATGCTAGATGAACTATAAAATTCTAGTTTGAAATTAATGCCTTCCCAAGGAAATAATGGCATAACTCTCTTTGAGTATTCTTACAGCTGTTGAGAAGTCTGACGGGAGTGTTATTTTTAGTCTTTTGTTGGACCCCCCCCTCCAATTTATTGCTAGAGGCTTTTATGGTTTTTGTCGTTACTCTTTACATCTAAAATAGCACAGTAACGTGTCTAACTGAAGGTTCTTTTTTCCAGTCTTTTTTTTTTTGAGTAATCAGTAGGACTTTTCATTTCACAGGCCTCTCTCCATTTAGCTCTAAAAAATTTCTTAGATTATTTCACCTTTAATTTCCTCCCCTTTATTTTCTGTGTCTTCTCTTTTTGGAAATCAATCAACTTATTAATCAGTTGTTAGATCCCACATATTGATTTTATAAACATTTCTCTCTTTTTTTCTGCTGTCATTTTATTATTTAATTTTTCCTGTGTTTTCTCTATAATTTTCCTATATTCTAAGACAGATTTTGTCACCTTTACTATCTTCTTATCTCAACAATTATGCTTTTAATTACTTGGTTCACCTTTTTTTTCCATATCATTCTGTTCTTGGTATATAGATAAAATAAAATGTTGAATTTTCCTTGTTACTATTTGAGTAACCAGAATGTTGAAATTGGTAATTATTTGATGATATTTATTTTTTTCTGTTCGTTAAATTATTGGAGTATTTTTGAGTTAGGTTGTTTTTAATTTGTTTTCTTTGTGTCTAAATATTAGAATAGGAGCCTGAGTGGTCGGTCGTTTAAGTGTCTGACATCAGCTCAGGTCATCCTCTCTCGGCTCATGAGTTCGAGCCCTGCATCAGGCTCTGTGCTGACAACTCGGAGCCTGAAGCCTGCTGCGGATTCTGTGTCTCCCTCTCTCTCTGCCCCTTCCCCACTCACCCTCTGTCTCTCTCTTCTTCAAAAAAAATAAACATTTAAAAAAAAAAAAAAGAATCGAAGGTCTTTATCTCAGGCAGGAGTCATTCAACTTTTTTTGTGTGCAGGGCCAGATAGTTGCCCCCTGTGGTTGTTTTTATTAAAGACCTGCAAGCCAAGAATGGTTTTTACATTTTTGAAAAATTGGAAGGGAAAAATCAGAAGATTAGTATTTTGTGACATGTGCAAATTAGATGGAACTCACGTGTCAGTGTGCAGACACCTGCATGGGAACATAGCCGCCCTCAGGTGTTTGCTCACTGCCTGTGGCTCTTAGCATGGCAGCGGCCGAGGTGTCCCCCGGAGCCCGTGTGCAGCGCGCGTGTGACTTTTCACGGCTCTCGGCAACTTCAGGTGACGCCCCTGCGCTCTTAGCTCCGCAGCGTAAGTTACCAGCGCAGACCTATCTTGTCGGAACAAGAAAAGTGGGCCTCAGATGTTGTGCCCTTGAGGCGGTGTAGAGAATGGGATTATCTTGTCACACAGTTTGATGACATAGTACATCCAGAGTTGTGCTGAAGGAACACAGTAAATGTCAGCATTGCATAATGAAGCGCTCACGCATCACGGTGTTCGAAACTCAGGAAAAAATGATCAGAAAAATGAGACAATTTATTTTATGGTTTTTATTTATTTTTGAGAGACAGAGAGAGACAGCGCAAGCAGGGGAGGGTCAGAGAGAGAAGGAGACACAGAATCCGAAGCACGCTCCAGACTCTGAGCTAGCTGTCAGCACAGAGCCCGATGCGGGGCTTGAACCCACGAACCGTGAGACCATGACCTGAGCTGAAGCTCAACCGGCTGAGCCACCCAGGCGCCCCAAAATGAGACAATTTAAAGCAAAATATCTTACCACAGCAGAATTAATTTACAAATTTTAAAAAGCAAAACGAGGCTGCGGTCAAAGTAAGTTTTTTAAGCGGCTCATCTGTTGCCAAGAAGGGAAAACTGTTTACCCATGGTGCATTAAGGAAGCCTCATTTCACTGCAGCAGGAGAAATGTCGCGAAAAATTTTGTGTTGCACTGTGAGCCTTCAAATGAGAACAGCGTCTGGGACTTAGGTGGAAACATCCATGTCAGTTGAAGCACAAGGCAAATTGATTCCCAGTTATTGATACTGAGCAGTTATTGCTATTTATTAAAGCATCATGGCCAAGTTTGAGACTAAAGAACATTAGGATGTCACTTACATATTAATGTTGTGTGCCCAGAGTGGTGGAGTTTTTTTTTTTGCGCAAATAAATATTCTAAATTTAAAAAAAAAGAGGGATCTTCATGGAACAACTACAGGCAAGGCTGCTTTGGAAGAACTTGAGAACTTAGTAATCCGGTAAGACCTGAAACGGAATCTGCTATTTTGTATAACAACTGACTGTAGTAAAAATACGTGCAGAGGAGACAGAGCTTAGCTGGACGGATGTCCAGAGCTTGTGAAAATGCAGGCTGTTTCAAGCCTGTGATTGTTAATTATGTTACTGATTGGCAGGTACTTTGTGGAAAATACTGGAGTCTGTCATGTGTTAATGAACCAATAATATCAACCATGAACGTCTGCTCTCGCAGACTTAACCATTATTAAAATTCCTTTGAATTTTTATAAGAAACAAATGCTGACTCTCCTCATTACTGTATTAGCCAGCAGTTAGGTAGGCGAGCAGCAGTGGAGTTTTACCGGGGGCCAGGGTTTTTCCAAACAAGAGCAGGCTCTCAGCCACCGTTACTGAACACTGAATGGCTTTGGACCTTAGCTGTTGCCAACTTGATAACGAATTATCAAGATTGCTATTATTTATTGTCTAGTTTGTTGTACTGTAGTAATTTAGAAACAGAGTTTAAATTCTAATGATCGGATTAGCTTCTGGTCATTTGATGCTTGGTGCTGTTTCTTAGTGAATTCACTCTGAAATTACAAGGCAAAACTTGAGCATTTGTATGAGAAACTTGTCCTGTAGTAAAGTTATTTAGACCGTTAATATTTGGATCACAGGTAATGTCAGGCTACATTCTGTGTTTCCTTACTATAAAAAATTAAGACATTATGAAATGAGTAAGTCATAGGGAAGAAGGGCGCGGCACAGGGAATAGAGTTAGTGGCGGTGTAATGGTTTGTATGGGGACAGGCGACAGCTTGTGGGGGACGCAGCACAACGTGCTGAATCGTGGGCTCACTGCGGTGTCCCCGGAGACTGACGCAACCTGTGTACCGACTCTGCTTCAGTTAAAAGAAAAGTTAAAATAAGATGTTAGAGACACATTCCCACCCACATTTGCTGCATGTATATTTTCTGAGCTCAAACTTTAGTTCTAGTAGTTCCCTTCCCTATTCCACCTCTTACGATGGATTTATACTTCTTTTTTTAAATTTATTATTTAATGTTTATTTTGAGAGAGAAAGAGAGTGCACAGGGGAGGGACAGAAAGAGAGAATCCCAAGCAGGCTCCAAGCTGTCAGCTCAGAGCGTACGTGGGGCTCGATCCCACAAACTGTGAGATCATGACCTGAGATGAAGTCGGGAGTCAGACGCCTCACCCACTGAGCCAGCCGGGCGTCCCTGTGCTTCTTTATAAAAGTTACTTTACTTTTGCAAAATTGGGTCTGTGGCGAGAAGGAGCTAAACGTGCCTGCTGTCTTAAACTAGTAATAAAACAATCACAAATCCAGGTGGACTTTTCTCATTTCATGTTTAGAGCTGATTTTACTTTGCTCCCAAACTGAAACGCTTCCCCCCGAAACAGTCTCCTCCGTGCATTCACCGCGTGGCCTCAGTGGTGAGAGCCGTCCTCACCTCAAGGAGCGCAGAATCCGGTTGTGGAGAGAGAAACAAGTGATTACAGGGCAGGGTCATAACTGTGGGAGTGGGGCTGGGCAGGGGTGCGGCGGGCGAGGCAGAGGGCAGGAGAACCGTTTTCACGCCAGACGCCCGGAAGACCTCACCAAACAGACCGCGTCTGCACTGGGTCTCAGGAGGGAAAGCCCGGAGTTCCCTGGGTGGAGAAAAGGCCGGGTACAGGCAGCAGGAACAGCATGCCCGGGCAGGGAAGGGCGAGCCACCAGAGGATGTGGTTGCGTGTGTCCACACGTGGGGGGAGTGGCAGGAGAGGAAGGGGAGAAGGGAGCTCACGGCCCGGATCACGACGGGCCCGGCACAGTGTGTCCTGAAGGTCTGGTTTGGGATGCAAATCCCTGCTGCACTGGAGTTGGCTCACACATTCAAGCGAGAGCACATTCTGTCAGGTCATTTACCGTTCCAGATAAGTCAGCCTGGCTGCCGTAAACATTTCCATCCACTTTCTACACTTCCTCTTTACTCAATGTGTTTGCAACATACAAGCCGTGTTACAGCACTGGTGCAGCCTCAGTAAGACTGAAAACGCACTTGAGACTTTGCAAGTTTTCATGGGAAGAAAAGACTTTTCAGAGGTATTAAAATGATCCAAAAGGGTAAATCATACTTGGTTTTTTTCTCCCAGTTTTAACTCTTTTTACAGATTGCCTATTCAATTTGTTATTTTCTGAAACTTCGTTTTCTTTGTTTTTTAGTGGACAGAAGATTGCAGAAAATCCACCTATCCCCCTTCTGGACCAACGTGAGTAAATATCAAATGGTCACGATGGACTTGGACCCTGAGGGAGATTTTCCCCTGTGTAATAATGATCTCATAGAAATGACAATAATGAACAAAAAAATTAGGTGATGTCTTCTATCCTGAGACCTTTTTTTTCCCCCTGAGACTAATTTTTTTCCAGGTTTGTGTATTATGTATTTGGCTATGACCTCGGACAAATATGGAAATACCCCATGATTAAAATGTCCATTTCTAGCCTATCAAAATCAGAGGAAAAAAAATTTCCATTTTCCAGTAAATTCTGTCTACTGCTCAGCATTTTTTCATCCTGACAAGTGCAGAACAGACTGACTTTCTGTGGTGCCTCAGTAAGAACCCCTGGATTATGTTGGAAAAAGTGGAGAGGCTCATTTGTGAACCTTCAAGAAGTAAACCCTGGCCTGATAACCAAAGCTGCCAGACAGCCCAGGATTCAAAACCAAGGGGAGGAAGGGCCCGTGTGATATTTTAGTGCATTTAATGTTTATATATTTTTTAAATTTTTTTACATTTATTTTTGGGAGAGAGGCAGAGCACAAGTTGTGGGGGGGGGAGGGGAAGGGGAGGCAGAGAGGGAGACACAGAATCTGAAACGGGCTTCAGGCTCTGAGTGGTCAGCACTGAGCCCGACATGGGGCTCGAACCCATGAACCATGAGATCATGACCTGAGCTGAAGTCAGACAGTTAACTGACTGAGCCACCCAGGCGCCCCTAATGTTATTTTTAATCCAGGTATACCGCCTTTTCAAATCTTTTTTGTGGCTAGATGGGTCTGTGAGAAAGACCTAAGAATAGTCCACCCACCCCAAGGGTACAGAACATGGGAAAGAAGGGAAAGTCTAGGGAAGGGTAATCTTTTTGCCCTTTTTTCCTACTTTCTGAAAGTAGCCTGCTGGGTGTGAGGGAAGGGAGAGAGCAACTTGAATGCATTAGAAAGAAATCTGCCTTGGGGTGTCTGGGTGGCTCAGTGGGTTATGCATCCTGCATCCGGTTATGCATCCGACTTTGGCTCAGATTATGATCCCACAGCTTGTGAGTTCAAGGCCTGTGCTGTCCTCTCTGCTGACAGTTCAGAGCCTGGAACCTGCTTCAATTTCTGTGTCTCCCTCTCTGCCCCTCCCCTGTTCGTGCTATGTCTCTCTCTCTCCTTCCAAAATGAACATTTAAAAAGAAAAATATTGAAAGAACTAAATCTGCCAGGATTTTACCAGCAAAAATGGGTTTGTTTGGAAACAGAGAATTGCAATCCTGGACAAGCAAGCTACAGCAACACCACAGGCAAGCCTGCAGAGCAAAAGAGGGGAACCCTCTTATAGAGGAGAGGGGTTGGGGGGGAGGGGAGGAGACTTGGGAAGGCTGTTCAAACAAGAAAGTCCATTGGAGTAAATGGAGTTTGAAGTGTAGCGGCTTCTCATTGGCTGAGTCATGGCACTCTCTCATTGGCTGGGCTGTTGCCAGGGGAGGAAGAAAATCTTTCTTCCAGGGTCATAAAGGAGCATCTAAAATACCCAACTTGCAAGGCTCCTTTCTTCCTGCTGGGTGTGCAGTTGAGAAGCAGGCGGGCATGAGAGCTCCCCCAGCTGCCTCCCGATTCCATGATGTTTCCTTTTATTAGTTTTCCACTCTTACCTGTTTCTTTGAAAGTATCAGTGATCAAGAGTTAGGTTTTTCTTATTTAGTGGTTTCTCCCCCTCTCTGGCGGGAACAACCTTCACGGTAGTCACGTGCTGTGCAGAGAGGAAAGTGCACAGCAGTTGGGCACCGCTGAACGCCACCTCTGAGTTAACAAGAGGGTTAGGAGAGAACACTCAGACATTTCCCATCTGAAGTCTGTATCTTCGTAGCTCGTAGGTGTTGGAGTTCTCAGAGCATTGAACCAGCGTCATCTTATTGGGTGCATTGCTTTTTTAGAAGGTTTGATAGGGAGCAAAATACAAACTTGAAAGTGATTATACAAAACAAAAGAAGTAACACAAGACCTCCAAATCGGATGATGGCTCTAAACCAGGACTCGGGTCTGAACATGGCCAACTGAACAATTTATTGGCACGTATTCTGACTTAAGAGGGAGGTTCTCCCTGTGAAGACAAACGTGGAGTCCTATATGCCTCCTGGAAGTGTCTGCTTGATGAGAAGCAGAGCAGTAAATACGGCCGAGAGCGCACCAGAAGAACCGAACTGAGCACATTGGAAATAACACGGTACTGGTTTAACGTGAAGTAGTAGCTGATGAGCTTTTTGCAAAATAACAAAAGTGCAAAGGCAGTTTAAAAACAGTGTTATCTCAAAGAACTGTTTGGAAACAAATGTATTGTTGATGGTCTAGCCTGTAAGGTTGTAAGTTCAGAGATGGTGAATTAGAATGAGAATCCTGAGTCGGTTAAGACGGCAGATGAAAGAGGAGTTTTGTGAATTGTGAACCTTCTAATCCTTCCGGGAGAGCGAGCAAAATAGTAATTTGTCGCAGGATCTTGATGAGGCTGTTTCTGAAAGGCCATAATCAGAAGAGGTTTCCCCTCTCCCCGGAGGCTTGGGAAATGCAGACAAGGGCCTTGTCTTTCCACAAAAGAGAAGCAACAGTGAGAAAAAGGCATACAGCCTGGTCCAGACATCTTAGGAAAGCTGTTTCATCAGATGTCATTTGCTTTATTTCCAGGAAAACTTTATACTTTTTTTTTTCAGTTTACATATTTATCATGAGAGAAAGAGAGTAAAGGCAGGGGAGGGGCAGAGAGAGAGACAGAGAGGGGGAATTCCAGGCAGGCTCCAAGCTCTGCACTGAGCCTGACGTGGGGGCTCAACCCCACAACCATGAGGTCACGACCTGAGCCAGAACCAAGAGTCGGATGCCTAACAGACCAAGCCCCCCAGGTGCACCCCAGGAAATCTTTAGTTTCAGGTCACCAGTTGGTGTGCGGGCCCAGGCAGAGTTTTAGTAGATGTGTCACATAAATCCAAGAGTCAATTCCTAAAGATTTGGAAGTACGTGTTTTGCTTAGCAGTTCCTGAAAAAGGCCTTTTTTTAGCGAAGTTAAAGCGTCTTTCTGGAGATGTCTTTTCTAACCGACAAAATCTTCAGGTTGCAAGGTATGACACTTAAGGTCCGTGTCTGCTAGGAGTGCGCTGGGAAAATACTGTTCTCCTGAAGCATGGTTATCTTTAATAGAAGCAGTTAGTCTTCAGAATATTGGGGTACGTCTCCTTTGTCCACTGTGGGTCAGAGGAGGCAGGGACCGAGTGTTTTGAGCATCCCGTCACTGTGTCAGGAGGTTGAGTCTGTGACTTCCCAAGGGGTGGATGTGCGATTCGGAAGGACCCACGGCAGCGCTTTCCTCCACGGTATTTGAAGGGTTGCTGCACATCCGGTCAGTTGAGTGTCAGTAGTGCCATTAGCACGTTCAGCTCCCCCCGAGGACTGAGAATCGTACATGCCGTGAAGGTGTTGAAAACTGGCCAGACGGCACAGCTCATTAAAGCCCCCGACCCATCAGATTGGTTCCCCAATCACGGTGACGTTGGAGGGGGTTCCCCAGGTAGGGATAATTTTTCTAAAAGAATTTTAGCCACAGGAGAAGCATTGGCCTCATCTATAAAAGAAATCTTTGGTCCAGTGAGAAAACATACAATGTATGACTAAAACATATCTCTGTCAGTGAGAAGTTGTATGAAATGAATTTGTGTGAACAGGCTTGCCTGGATGATACTTTGGACGGACGGGACAGGTGAGGAAGCCACGTTCGCATCCCTATTAGTATTTCCCCACCAGTAGTGGTTCATGAATGCTACCATCTTGTTAGTAGACCGAGGGTTAAGTGCCCGTGAGTGGTGGGAATCTCAGAACTTCTGGTAGGGCCAGATTGTTGTTTGTTCCAAACCAGAGTTCTCTTTTGATCCAACCAAAAATTAATAGATTTTCAATATTGTTTTTCCCTCTCTGGGACCAGTTGTTGGGTATCTTGTGTCAATTTTTCCAAATTATCATTTGGGAGAACATCCCTTTGCACCAGGCCAGAGTTTGGCTAGTGTTTTCCCTGAGAGCAGAATTTTTGGTGGAAATGTCAGTGAGTTGGTTCTGTTTGGTCTCCATGGGGTTCAGTGTGGTACGCCCAAGGACCTTAGTAATAGAGCAGCTGGCAGTGGGATGACTTCTAATAAACTGTGGACATGAGAGCCATTTTTATTTTATTTTTATTTTTTTATCTTTTTAAAATTTATTTTGAGAGAGAGCACGAGCGCTTCAGTGAGGGAGGGACAGAAAGAGAGGGAAAGAGAGAATTGCAGGCAGTTCCTTGCTGTACATGTAGAGCCTGATGAGGGGCTCGAACACACAAATCATGAGATCATGACTGGAGCTGAGATCAAGAGTTGAGTCAGTTCACTGACTGAGCCACCCAAGTGGCACAAGAGCCATTTTAATTGTATCCCCATTGGAGGTAAGGACACCTCATTGTTTCCATAATGTTTCAAAGTCATGAGCTACCCCAAAGGCATTCCGACTGGTGGTCTGAATGTTTGTGGTTTTATCCTTGGCTAAGGGACAAGTTTGAGTAAGGGCGTATGGGTCAGCCTGTTGGGTAGAAATAGCAAAAGGTAAAGGAGTTGCTTCAGTGACTTTGAAAAGAAGTGTCAGTAGCATCCTGAGTGCGGTATTTACTGTTTATATCCTTTAAATTAGAACTGTCGGTAAGTCATGAAAAAGCTGCGATGGTTACAGGAATTTCTTGTAAATTGTCATGAGGGGTTAAAAAGTAATGTTAACATTAATCATGAATGGTTTCATCTGGATCCAAATGTAGTCCTCCTTTAGAGATCAGGTGCCCTAAGTATCAAACCTAAATATGAAGAGACTGCTTTTCTTGTTCTTTTTTGGAGACTTTATATCCCTTTAAGGCTACAAATTTGAACCGGTGGACGCCGTCTCCTGTGAAGAGGTTTGGAAAGGGGGTTTAGAGAAGCAAGTCATCTACAGATTTGAACAAAGTGGAGCCTTTAGAAAACTTCCTAGCTTCCACATCATCTTTTAAGGTTTGTGAAGAGTAAGAGGGACCCCGCAAAGCCCTGGGGTATTTTTGTCCAGGTGCGCTGCTGTCCTTCCCAAGAGAGGGCAGGAAGGTACCAGCTCTTCCTACCGGCCTGCTTACAAAAATCACAGCGTCGTTCAACTATGCAAACTTTGCTTTCAGTAGGAATGGATATCAGTAGCATAGAAAGGTTGAGAACAACGAGATGCCAAGAGAAAACGTGGTATTTGTTGCTCTTAGGTCCTGGATGAACCCGCATCCTTGGCCTTCGGGTCTTCGTACAGGTAAAACAGGAGTATTAGAGGCATTAGTGTAGGACTAGCGAAGCCTTGAGCCTTGTCGTCTTCTGTGATGAGCTTGGTGCCTCAGGGGGCTTCTTCACTTACAGGCTGCTGAGTAATTCTGCAGAGAGGTTTTGAGGGATGTGTTTGAATCTTGATGGGAAGGCACCCTTGGGATTCTCCCAGTATCAGTGGAGGATGTTGCCCATTAGGGGAATGGTGGGTAATCCAATAGGAACAAATAAGCAGTGTCCCTAAAGGCAGCTATAGACAGACATGGAGCAAATGCAAGATGTGGAAGAGTCATTTAATCCCTCTGGTTGGTTATTTTGATTACTGTTGTCAAATTCAAGAATTATTTCCCCAATGGGGAGAAGGAGATCCTGGCCTGATAGTTCTGGAAGTCCGGGCCCAGTAAGTGAACATAGGTAGAGGGACAAAGGAGAAAGGGTGCCCATTGCTCAAAGGGCCTACACAGAAGGGGGCAGCTTCAGAGACGGGAACCTGCTGAGATGTATCAGAGACCGTCTCCCCTCTGCCTCCCCGTCTGGACTGCTGTGGGGCTCTGAGGCAGGGGCTGCTTTACAGCAGTGACATTCGGCTCCGGGAGTGTGGCTCTGGCGTCACGACAGACTGGTTCCCAGTCTGGAAAGTGGTTTCCCCAGGCCAGGTAGGAGGGAGGACTGGGACAAGCCCCTGTCGTGCCTGGGGGCTGCCTAGTGGGGCATGAGGAGGACACTGGAAAGCCTGACGGGGGACACAGTGCTTGGAGCACTTAAGTTTCTAACAGTCTTTTTTCTAACGCTCTGGGTCATTGAAATAACAGCAGAAATGTTGGTTTTGTTTAGGGACCTTCATTTGCCAAAGTTGAAAATTGAGAATTTTAGCAGTCTTTGTTCTGCTGACCCATCTGGGACGCAGGTGACCTGGTTTACCAAGCCCAATCTGGAGGAAACACGGTTTTTCATTCCATCTTGGTCCCTTGAACTAAAGGAGAAATATCCCAGTTCAGGTCCTTCGTGAGCATAGAGTTTGGTGCTCCGAACTCTAGAGGTGGATTCAGCCTCTAAAGGAAAACCGGAACTTTCTTTAAAAACAATTTGTAGTCAGGGCACCTGGTTGAGTGTCTGACTTCTGCTCTGGTCATGATCTCACAATTTGTGAGTTTGGGCCCCGCGTCAGGCTCTGTGCTGATAGTGTGGAGCCTGGAGCCTGCTTCGGATTCTGTCTCCCCCTCCTCTGCTCGCACTCTGTCTCTCCCTCTCTCTCAAATATAAAGATTTAAAAAAATAGTAAAAAAAATAAAAACAATGTGGAGACCGTTATAACAGCCATGAGGAGAGTCATGAGGCCTGAATTTTGTGCCCACCAGCAGGCTTCGGAAAATCTACGGCCATTGTTGCAAGTGTTCTAGCGTCTTGCCAAAAGTTAGGAGTCCGTCCTCTAAATGTCCTTCAGGATGTTCCCAGTGGGCTAGTTTCACCCAATGTGACCTTCACAAGTAAGCACGCAGACTAATGGATATAAATCTGAGAAACTAGATTGCTGTGTCTGAATAAGTAGGTTAAATTCAAAAGCAAGCTTATGGGGATTGTCCGTCCCTTTAGAGAGGTCTTTAAGCGTGGCTCACGTAGTCCCCTTGGTGCGGGGAACATGAGAAACTCGGAGTTTCTGTAGATCCTCAGAAGAGTCACTATTAAAGAGGGGGGCGTTAGTAGGTTCAGGAGGGGGAGTGGGGAGCATTTCAGAGGACAGAGGAGGTTTGGCAGTGAGAATAAAGGAAAGTGGCACCCGATGTGAGGCCTGACGCAAGGTGCCTGCCTCGAGTCTCGAAGCAAAGAAGGTGGGGGAGGAGAAAAAGACGTCTCAGACACCATTTTGACTTTTTTCACTGGCTGCGTCAGTTCCTTTGGAAATGGTACTTCACTAAGAGGCGAACTCAGGATCCAGAAAGGATTCAGAAGGCTCGGGGTACCGTCTAAACTAGGCGTCAGCCTGCCCAAGATTCTGGCTCTTCCTCTCTGCCCGTCTCCTGGGCACGTGCGCTCTCTCTCACACTCTCGCTCGCTCTTTCTCAAAAATAAATAGATAAGATAGGCGTCCTATTTAGGTTTGTTTGTGTTTTTAGGAGCTGTGCTTTCTGGTGTACTTTTGAGGGAAACAAGTTTGGGGAGACCAAAATTTCCCCCCATGGCCATTGAAAATCTAAATTGCTTTTGGTTACTTCACTCCATGTAGTTATAAATGTGCATGCGGATGGATCCATTTTTAAATATAAAGCAGCTGGCGTCTCGGTAGGGGCTGGGTACCCTCAAAGCATTTTGATGACTGGGATCCCATTTTTCAGATGGTTTTCTGTAAAGGGAAAAGTTCGTAAACAGCACAGTTTGAACAGGATCTGCCTGGCTCCAGACGAATCCGACCAAAGGCCAGTATGTTTCCAGTAGGAGCGGTCCAGGGCCAAACCACATTCGGACCGAAGGCCGGTGCACATTTCCAGCAGGCAGAGTCCAGTCCCAAAATGAGTCAGGAGGAATGTCAGCACAATCAGACTGGTACAAGTCAGGCAGGAACAATCGGTTCTAAACAGGAGTCGGACTGACAGTAATTACATTTACAACAGAAACAGTCCGAGGCTGTAAAGGAGTCAGCAAGTACTCTCAGGTTTAAAAAAAAAAAAAAAAAAGCAAGTCTTTAAGACAGATCCCTAATAGAACCCGAAGAGCTCGGACACAGACAGGAGCTTGAATCTGTAGTTACCCTCAAACCCCAGGATTGGCAAGAAAGCAGGGAGCCAGTTGGCTCTGTGGGTACCAGCACCTGCTTGTTTGCTCACCAGCTTTGGAATTGTTGGGGGCTTTCTCTGGATTCCACCACCGATCACCAGGTCATGTGACCCTTAAAAATAAATCTGCGTGTTGTTTTACCAGCCAAGAATGGGTTTGTTCAGGAAGAGCAGAGAATTCTAGTGAGGGACAAGCAAGCTGTGACAAAACTCTAGGCAAGTCTGCAGAACAAAGGAGAGGAACACGCTTTTGTAGAGGTCAGGGGGAGTCGGGAGGCTCTTATAAGTAAAAAGCACCTGGAGCAAACTGGACGTTGGAAGAATAGTGGCTTCTCACTGGCTGCCTGTCGCCAGGGGAGCCTTCCTTCCCTGCTGGGACTTGCTCCTTTCTCCCTGGGAGCGCAGGGTGGCTGGGCATCGGGAGCGTTCCCCTGCCCCCGATTCCATTCTCAGTGACATTTCCCTTTATTAATTTTCAGAAACCAGTAGTATTAAGATAACATTTTCAATTTGGTGGCACTCTAATTATATATTGTACTGCATTTGTCTAAATTATGGATTCTAAATAGGCCCTGTCCCAGATACAGTGCACCTGTAATGAACACAATTATTTTGATTTACTCACCTTTCTGTCAAAAGAGGCAAATATTTGGCAGGAAGTAATTTAGAAGTAATCAACTTCTAGGGTGCCTGGGTGGCAGAGTTGGTTAAGCGTCTGACCCTTGGTTTCAGTGCAGGTCATGATCTCACGGTTCATGGGTTCAAGCCCCGCCCCAATGGGCTCGGTGCAGACAGTGCTGAGCCTGCTTGGGATGCTCTCTCCCCCTCTCTCTCTACTCCTTCCCGTCTCATCCTGTCTCTGTCTCTCTCAAAATAAGTAAACTTAAAAAAAAAAAAAAGAAAGAAAGAAAGTAACCAGTTTCTCTGCTATTCTAAAGCCAGTGCACATCCCTGCCCTCTGTGTTTGCCCTCCGGAGGTCCTGCTTCGTGTAAACACAGGACAGTGTTGGTCTCCGGTGCCTCACTGAGCGTGTGCACCTCTTGGCTGGTCTCGCTGCCACAGTTCATTTTAACATGCAACAAATACCTTCCCTGGCCACGATTTTTTTTCTGCTCCCCTTCCTGTGTACCTTACGGGTGTCTGTGAATTGATACCCTGCAAGCCCTCCCTGCTTGGGCTTTTAACCGCTTCTAGGTTGCTGAGTGTGTGTATGTGCATGCGCGTGTACGCACACACCTGTACAAATCCCACAGGTACAAATAAACACATTTTTCTCGTATTTACATATCTATACAATGTAAATATTTTTGCCCCGATATTCCTGCTGGATTTACTCCTGCCTCACTAGCCTGTTCTCCATTTAGAAATCTGGCATTCTACTCTGATCCTTTCTCTGAACTGTAAATCTGTCTTGGGATGTGAGAGGGGAGTGTGGTATTCATTTACCTCTGAATGACAACAAAATCCTCCTCTATTGTTTTTTGACCAAGTGCATCAGTTGTGGAGTTCTGCATGGGCATCTGTGAGGGAGAGAAACACCTGTGTGGCCAGCCTGACCCGTCAAATGAGTGCTGGAGATGAAGGGACGGGCAGCGGGGGCAGCCCAGGGTCCATCCAGATCCCGGGAGCGTTTATTTTCTCGTGCTCCCTGGTGCTTCCTATCTGCGTGCGTGTACTGTGTCACTTGGACTAGTTTCCCGGCCACCTGGGGAGCCAGATGGCTTCAGTCGCTTCTTAATAGTGACTGTGATGATCTGGGCACAGCACTTACCAAGTCTCAAACGTAATTGAGTGATGTTTATTGTTTGTAGTCAAGTAGGAAAATATTCTCTGGTAATTTTTATTGATTGAATACCTGTATTGCTGAGGGTTTTTTGTGTGTGTGTATTTTATGTAATCATCACTGTCCGCATAAGGCAGATGCTACTTATTTCTCTAGGAATTTGAGGTAGAGATGTTAAATACTGAGATACTTTAGAAAATGCTTAATGTAAATTTGGAAGCATGCCTAAACTTTAGTTATTAAAATAATTTTATTGTTCAGTTTAACAAAAGAATTTTCAAAGAATTCTCATTAGCGGAGGTGTTATTATAGAGAGGTTTCTGGGGTCTCCCCATGCCCAGTTGATATAATCATCTCCTGTAATGCGTTTATTTCCGCTCTATTTCTTCTTTGCAAAGCTCGGGGCTGAAAAAGAATCAGGAGATTAGTGTGGATATAGGTTTGGGTTTTTTGGTTGGTCTAAAGAGAGGAGCAGGAGTTCATAGATGGGAAGCTTGTCTTGGGCAGTGTCCCCAGTGTGCGTAGCTCCCGGGGGCACTGCTTCCTCATTGCTACCAGACATGGGGGTCTAGGTGCTCACTGGAGGGGCGGGGGGGACACTGGCAGCACTGTCTCTGATAGGATGAACAGGAATCATTTTGCTGAGTGTGGGACAGAATTTTGCATGTGAAATTACCATCAGTCAGAAACTGAATTAGTTTGTTATTATGTTAAGCTTTTATCTGGGAATTAAGTGTCCTAGTCTTTTAATGTAGGTGTCAGCACTGTGGCTCACACCAGAGCAGTAACGGAGCAGATGCTGGCTATTTTTAGGCATAGTTGTAAGCTGATAAATCACCAAATGCCACCCCTTTAGAGGCTATTTCAGTTTACTAACAAGAGGCGGAAGACACTGTCTCAGGAGCTACAGAAAACAGTCGTAGAGCTCATTCAGCAGACACGCAGCCCAGCTCCATTGGTAAGGGAGTGGACGTTGCGATACCCTCACTGTAGAAATTGCTGTGTGTTCGTGGAAGAGTAGGAAATTGGGGGATACGTCTGATGGAGCACTGCTGGGTTTGGACTGACTATAGAGGCGTGTGGAGAGAGGGAACATGGCAGGAAAAGTCAGTCACCGGAAGCTAATACATGTCCCCACTTCTGGGGACTTAAAAGATGACCTTCCTGAAGCCAGTGTTAGAGACATGATTGGACAGTGGTGGTAGACTGTCCCGGAGGGACCGCTGAGGCCGGGGCACCAGGCAGAGAAGTGCCGGAGCCTGGACCAAACCTTTGCAGAGATTTAGGAGGGAAAAAAGCAATTCTTTTCTTTCTTTTTGTTTAATGTTAATTTATTCTTGAGAGGGAGAGAAAGAGAGAGAGAGAGTGAGCACGAGCAGGGGAGGGGCACAGAGCACGGGAGACACAGAATCAGAAGCAGGCTCCAGGCTCCGAGCACAGGTCCTGACGTAAGGCTCAGACTCACCAACTGTGACATCATGACCTGAGCTGAAGTCAGACAATTACCCCACTGAGCCACGCAGATGCCCCCAACGCCGGCATTTTCTAACACTCATATTCAGATTACATGAGGCTCTCGCGCCACCATTGATTCTTTCCCATGTCACCCATTCACCTTAACCTCCCACAAGGTGTAAGTCTGTTCTAAGATTTCTGAAATCACGCGTGACTGAGTATGCAACACAGGGCAGAGTGCGAGCTGGGAAAATGAGAGCTGCTCTGCAGACTTTGGTTGGAGCACCATCGGCTGTGTTGTTGTTAAGAATATGACTCTGGCACATCCATCTGGGTGTAACTGTCCAGCTCCCATCAAAACACTGCTTTTCATGTTTCACGGTGGTGCGCCTCTCTTCACAGCTATCGGGGTCCGGTTCCGTGGTACACCATCAATCTCGACCTCCCGCCCTACAAGAGATGGCAGGAACTGATGGCTCCCAAGGCACCCGCGGTATGCTGATTGCTAAATCTGCTCTCTCTGACTTTACCAGATAGAGTTGCATTCTTAAAAGAGCATTTCATGAAAGTACACATCAGGTATTTTAAAGATACGGCTTCCCCCCCCCCCCCGTTAACAGTGATGGAAGAAAAGGCATTTTTCTGTAATTTCCTGCTCTTTTTACTAGCCTTTGCCTTGATTTCTTTCCATGTTGTCTACTTTGATCTTAACCCTATAGCCTATTAAAGATGTATTCTGTGTATGTACTAGATTAGAATATTTTCAAATAGCATTCTGTTTATGAATGAATAAGTCAGAAGGTCTGTTATCTGTTTTCATTTTACCATTACTCATCTTACATGTCAACACTTTTTATGTCTCTTACTAATTAAATAATTTATTTATGTTTCAGCTAAAGGTTTTGTTGAATTCCATGAAGAATATGATAAATGCTTTTGTGCCTAGTGGAAAACTTATGCAGTTAGTGGACGAAAAGTTGGTAAGAAATACTGTTTCCCACAATAAATTTTAAACGTATCACATCCCCATATCCACACAGAGTTCAGAAACGGCCCTGGGATTGAAAGGCGGAATTGGACAACCTCTTCTAAGGAGCTTGGAGGAGTTTGCATTGATTCTAGGTCACCTGTCACAGCTTTACAGGGACTTAACCTTCTGAGGCCTGGTAGTGTTTGAGTAATAGGACACAAAATAGCATGGCAAATTTTGGCAATTTATTACACCTTTTTTTTTTTTAAGTTTGGACTATTTTATAGATCATGGGGCAAATGTATATTTTGTTTGGGAGTGTGTCATTTCCTTCCTCTCACACGGTGTGTTGACTGTTGAACTACACAGCTTTGAGTTGGAAAAGTCCATTTATATATGCATTTTTTCAATAAATAAAGTACTATAAATGTATTTTCTCTTCTTTTTGATTTTTTAACATTTTTCCCTCTAGTTTTTTTTTTTTTACTGTAAGAATATAGTATAAAATACATATACAAAATATATGTTAGTTGTTGATATTATCAATAAGGTTTCTGGTCAACAGTTAACTACTAGTAGTTTAGGGGAGTCAAACATTATACAGAGATTTTCAACTGTATGGGGGGTGGGAGCTCTGAACCCCCACGTTGTTCAATGTTGTTCCACAGTCACCTGTACATTTGCAAGTTCACTATCGAAAACTTGGGTTTTCTTCTTCTCCTTCAGTACTTTGCCTGCATATCCCAGGACATGTTTTTCTACCGACTGTGAATATGACTAGATGACATGTGCAGCCCGGCTCTGTACTTGACGAAGTCCCTCGGTGGCTGTGAAACTCCCTTGGGTTGTGTGTTTTTGTAGCTGTGTATTCACCAACCCAGTTCATTTCTCTCCGGGTCGTGCAGGACAACCCCATTGCTTCAGCTCCTTTGTAATTCAGGTGGAACCGTTGGAAAATCTAGGGCCCGGCCCGCAGAGCCCCTCAGGGATCCTCAGCACCCCGTTTCGGTCATTGCTCTGGGACCCTCGGTACTCTGCTGGTACAAAGGGTTGGGGAGGACACCGCGGACCTGGGGCCTGTCGGACATTTGGGATTGGACAGTGTTTTCCTGAGGACACTGTCTGCTCATGGTAGGGCATTCAGCAGCGTCCCGGCCTCTACCCACTGGTGCGCCCCTTCATTTGTGAGAACCACAGATGTCTCTGGGATGAAACCACTCCTGGTTGAGCATCAGTGTGTCCTGGAGGCCGAGGCTCTAGGCGTATCATCCCTGCGGCCCTTGCACCTGCCAGCCCCACACACATTAGCCCTCATGCTTGTGCTCGCAGAGCTTTGATTGAGGGTATGCGGGGGGCCTCGGTGGCTCAGTGGGTTGAGTGTCCGTCTCAGTTGGTTTTTGGCTCAGGGTCTGATCCCAGGGTCGTGGGATCAAGCCCTGCATTGGGTTCCATGCTGAGCATGCAGTCTGCTTGAAATTCTCTCCCTCTGTCCCGCCTACCTGTCCCCCTGGCGACAGCAGCAGGCCCAGGCTTTGCATTCAGACAACATTGGGGTTTTTTCCCTTTAACCGTTGGATTTTAAGGTTGGATCAGTCACCTAATAACAGTATCCATCGACACGTTTCTTAATCTGTGCAATGCGTTCTCAGCAGGGACAACATAGTAGTAATAGACATTTTATATGGTGATTGTGAGGATTAAATCACATAGTTTACATGAAGCACAGAGCCTGGATATAATCAGTGGCTAACAAATGTTCAATAATTCATCTTTGTATTGGCAAGAATCCTCTTGTGTAATGCTTTGAATTCCTAAGGGAAAAATATTTGCTTGATTAGGGCACCTGACCTCTAAAGACAGAGTTGGTGACAAATGGGACTTGTAAAACTTTTAAGCACATTATTATTTTTTAAATATTTATTTTAGAGACAGAGCACAAGTGGGGGAAGATCAGAAAGAGAGGGAGACACAGAATCTGAAGCAGGCTCCAGCCTCTGAGCTGTCAGCACAGAGCTCAACACGAGGCTCAAACCCATGAACCGTGAGCTTATGACCTGAGCTGAAGTCAGACAGTTAACCGAATGAGCCACCCAGGCGCCCCTGAGCACTTTATTTTATTAGCAAAAGGCTGTGAGCTTAAATTGTCTTCTCACTGTTGGTGAATAAAAGTGTGTGTCCACAGAGGGTCTGCTCCTGTGCCCCTTGTTTGCGTTGAGGTTGTGGTAGTGCCTCACGGCCCAAGAAGCCAGTAATCAAGACGGAAGGCCTTGGGAGTGACTCAGAGACAGATTTGTTTTCAGGGGGGTGGGACGGAAGTAGTAGCGAGCTGTGGTGCCAAGGTGAGAGGGCGAGTTTGGGCAGAGATAAGGGGTAGTTGTTGTGATGTTGCTGTGTCGTAGGTCACGTTGGGTTAGCTGCATGCAGCTGTCTTCTCTGCCTGGGGAGCACGGTGAAATGTGAGGCAGGAAAAGCGGTCCTGCATCTTGGCATCATACCTGAGAGCAGCGGAGTTTTAGGGAATAAAGGCAGGAGTCAAGACTGAGGGCCCAGTATTGAGTCTCACATAGAGTCTTTCAGAAATATGGGGCGTAAGAGTGCTTTAAATATAACTTGAGTCATTTACTATGGAGGGGCATCTAGAACAAATCTTATGTAAAAAGAAAAAATCTCAAAGCAACCCTTGAGGTCGAATGATGGGTAATTTGTTTGTTTTCCAGCCTGGTCTACTTGGCAGCTTTCCTGGTCCCTATGAGGAGGAGATGAAGGGGATTGCAGCTGTTACTGACATTCCTTTAGGTAAAGTTCCCTTCATAGCTTTTAGAATATTTAATAAAACACTTCAAAACGTTTCCATTGAGGTACACTGCATAGATCTTAAGTACACAGCTCAGTAGAGGGTTTTTAAAATATATTTTTTAATGTTTTACTCATTTTTGAGAGAGAGAGAGAGAGAGAGAGAGAGACAGCATCAGCAGGGGAGGGTCAGAGAGAGAGGGGGAGACAGAATCTGAAGACAGGTGCCAGGCTCTGAGCTAGTGGTCAGCACAGAGCCCGACGTGGGGCTCGAATCCACGAACTGGGAAATTGTGACCTGAGCCGAAGTTGGACGCTCAACTGACTGAGCCACCTGGGCGCTCCGGCTGTGCCTCTGCTTGAACCTCCTAATCACAGTGTGAACTGTTTGTCAGGTTTCTGGTACTTACCATTATAGGTGGCGTGCTACTGAATAAATAGTGTGTTAGGGTGGTTCCTAGGCTTGGGACGTTAACAGTAAGGCAGTTCTGAACATTGTTGTGTCTGTCCTTTGTTGGACATGAGCCCTCCTCTCCGTTGGATACATGCTTGGTTGTGGCATAGCCTTGTGCGCTCTGCCAGCCGGGCTTGCAAAGCAGTTGTGCCCCTGACCGTCAGCACAGCACAAGAGTTTCAGTTTTCCCTGCTCGACGCTCTCCACCTGCTGGCCTCGGTATTGACCTCTCATTTCACTGGTGTTTTGTTTGATTGTTTTTGCTCCTTTAAGAAAAATGGTTTCAAAAGATAGTCTACCTGTTTCTCCTTCCTTCTCAAGGTGGAGTGTTTGTTACAGTCTTTCACCCATTTTTAATTGGTTTTTTAGGCTTTAATTTGAATTCCAGGTACCATACAGTGTTACGTTAGTGTCAGGTGTACATTTCAGTGATTGACCAGGTCTGTGCATTCCTCGGTGCTCATCACCTGTTTCACCTACCCCCCGCTTCACCTCCCCTCTGGTAGCCGTCAGTTTGTTCTCTGTAGTTATGAGCCAACTTACGGATTTGTCCCTCTCTCTTTTTTCTCCTTTGATTGTTTTTGTTTTTAAATTCCACATGTGAGTGAAATTATATCTTATTTGTCTTTCTGTGACGTACTTCACGTAGCAGTGTACTCTCTGGCTCCATCCGTGTCATTGTAAATGGCAAGATTTCATTCTTTCTTATGGCTGAATAATATTCCGTCATATATATGTGTATATACCGCATCTTCTTTACCCATTCATCTGTTGATGGGCACTTGGGCTGCTTCCGTCTCTGGGCTGTTGGAAACAGTGCTGCTGTAAACATAGGGCTGCATGTGTCCCTTTGATAATAGTGTTTTTATATTCTTTGGATAAATACCCAGTAGTGTGATTGCTAGATTGCAGGAAACTTCTCTTATTAACTTTTTGAGAAATCCCCATATTTTTTTCTACAGCGGCTGTACGAGTCTGTGTTCCCAACAGTGCAGGATGGTTATTTTTCCTTTCCCACATCCTCGCCAGCACCTGTTGTTTCTTGTGTTGTTTACTTTAACCTCTCTGACAGGTGGGAGGTGATATCTCCTTGTAGTTGTGATTTGTATTCCCCTGCTGATGAGTGATGATGAGCATCTTTTGGTGTGTCTATTGGCCATCTGCATGTCTTCGTTGGAGAAATGTCTGTCTGTGTCTTCTTCCTATCTTTTAATTGGATTGTTTTTTTGGGTGTTCAGTTGTATACGTTCCTTACATATTTTGGATACTAACTGTTTATTAGCTGTGTCATTTGCAGCTTCCTTCTCCCATCCTGTAGGTTGCCTTCTAGTGTTTGGATTGTTTCCCTCACTCTGCAGAAGGTTGTAATTTTGATGTAGTCCCAGTAGTTTTTTTTCTTCCCTTGCCTCGGGGGACCTAGATCTAGAAAAGAGTTGCGACAGATGGCATAGAAATTACTGCCTGTGTTCTTTCCTCAGATTTTTATGGTTTCCTGTCGTACATTTTGGTCTTTCATCCATTTTGAATTTATTTTTGTGTGTGGTGTAAGAAAGTGGTTTAGTTTCGTTCTTTTGTATGTTGCTGTCCTGTTTTCCCAGCACCATTTGTTACAGAGACTTTTTTGGATATTCTTTCTTGCTTTGTTGAAGACTAACTGACCATATAATTGTGGATTTATTTGTGGGTTTTCTATGCTGTTCTATTGTTCTGTCTGTTTTGAGGCCAGTTCCATACTGTCTTGATCACTACAACTTTGTATAAACCTTCAAGTCCAGAATTGTGATGCCTTCAGCTTAGCTTTGCTTTTTCTTAATTGCTTTGGCTCTAGAGGGTCTTCGTGGCTCCATACAGATTTTAGGATTGTTTGTCCTAGCTCAGTGAGAACTGTTGGTGTTGTTTCGATGGAGATTGCATTGAGGGTGTAGGCTGCTTTGGGTAGAATCTATGGTCGTAAGGAATTCTTTATATGTATTCTGGCTAAAAGCCTTTTGTAAGATATTCGGAATATCTTCTCCCAGTCTGTGGCTTGCATTTTTACTTTCTTACTGGTGTCTTTTATTAAGCAGAAATTCTTAGTTTTAATGAAGTCCAATTTGATGAAAAAGATTTTTCCTGCCACCCTAACTTTATTTTTGAGCTACCAAAGTATTAGAGTTGGTTTTACAAGAGAGATGATTGAGAATTTCTGCAAATCAGTAGTATTTTTTTTAATTTTTAATGTTTTATTTATTTGAGAAAGAGAGAGAGAACATGTGGGGGTGGGGCAGGGAGAGGGAGACACAGAATCCAAAGCAGGATCCAGGCTCTGAGCTGTCAGCACAGAGCCTGATGCGGGGCTTGAACTCATGGGTCGAAGTCGGGTGCATATCCGACTGAGCCACCCAAGCGCCCCCCAAATCAATAGTATTTATCCACAAAAGTGGCTAGGTTAAATTTTAGTGCTTTTTTGTTTCCTTAAAAAAATAATGTAAAAAGATGGTTAGCATACTGGAAATACATTCCCACAGCCTATATGAGAAATAAGTATTTAATTCCTCTAGTATGTAAAGAACTCTAGAATATAAATACCACATATAAATGAAAGAAAAATGGATTATAAAGATTAACAGGTGATTTGTAATAATAGAAAATAACAGCAGAATCTTACCAAAATGGAAATGAACGTTAAGTTAGGATAGGAAAAAAAAAAAAAGCTTTACACGTTAACACATAATGTGTCAGAGATAAAAGTGCGATACATCTTTAAGTATTTAATTAACATAATTGTCCTTGTTAGAGTATAGCTGATAGACAGTGTTACATTGGTTCCCGGTTTCCAGCTAGTGATTCAGTACATCACGCCGCGTGCTCAGCACGCGAGTGGCCGCTGTGCTCATCACTCAGCGCTGTTCCCGCCCCTCCGGTGTGTCCCCCGTGCTGTGCCTCTTATTCCCCGGATGTGGGCCTTTTCATTAAGTGCTCAGTGTTACTATTACACAGTTTTGGAAAATTATTCAAAAATTAAAATGTTTTGAAATGGATTTTTAAATGGTAAATTACCATTTTAAAGTGGGAGCTTTGCACT